>JAJJMC010033286.1:609301-656320 GCA_023531435.1 Papaver californicum | reverse complement strand
ATAGCATATCCCTGATATCTGGTATATCTGAGGAATCTTATATCGTCCGAGGTCAATGTTATAGTAACCCCGATGATATCTGAATAATTATACGATTCTTTTGTCCACTTAGGTCGATATCATAACATACCCAAGAATATCGGGAGTAATTATAGGAATCATATCTAGTCTTAGGTCAATATCATAGCATATCCATAATATTTGAATAATTATAGGAATCATATTTAGTATTAGGTTGATCTCATAGCATATCCCTGATATCTGGTAAATTTGAGGAATCTTATATTGTCCTAGGTCAATGTTATAGTAACCCCGATGATATGCGAATAAATATACGATTCTTTTGTCCATTTAATTCAATCTCATAGCATATCCAAGAATATCAGGATAATTATTGGAATCATATTAGTCTTAGGTCAATATCATAGCATATCCCTGATATCTGGTATATTTGAGGAATCTTATATCGTCCTAGGTCAATGTTATAGTGACCCCGATGATATTCGAATAATTATACAATTCTTTTGTCCACTTAAGTTGATCTCATAGGATACCTAAGAATACCGGGAGTAATACAAGGAATCATATATAGTCTTAGGTCATATCATACCATATCCTTGATATCTGGTATATCTGAGGAATCTTACATCATCCTAGGTTATGTTATAGTAACTTCGGTAATATCTGAATAATCATACGATTATTTTTCCACTTAGGTCAATCGCATAGCAAACCCAAGAATATCAGGAGTAAATATAGAAATCATATATAGTCTTATGTCATCTCATATCATATCCCTGATATCTGGTATCTCTGAGGAATCTCATATTGTCTTAGGTCAATGTTATAGTAGCTCTGATGATATCTGAATAATTATACGATTCTTTTGTCCACTTAGGTCGATCTCATAACATATCATGTGAAATCAAAAGAATACGAGGAATCAATAATCGTTTTAGGTCGATCTTATAGGATACCACGAATATCGGGAGTAATACGAGGAATCATATATCGACTTAGGTCAATCTCATAGCATACCCAAGAATATCAGGAGTAATTATTGAAATCATATTAGTCTTAGGTCAATCTCATATCAAGAGTGCTTTCGCTTGAAACGGTTATTTACAAGAGTACACTATCTGATTACATCAACATATTCACGAGACCTAGGTCGATGTCATAGTAAACATATATTGAAGGATGACTCTTTGCATGAGGTCTGTGCACTATCGAAAATTTCTAGCACAAGCAAATGTATGTGAAGTAGGCCAAACAACAAGGAAACCAAACAAGCCAAGAAAAAATAAAGAATATAGTTTGTCTAATAAAAAGACTTGTACATGAATGATAACTGAGAAGAAATTATTTTGAAAGAGAAACCGTGAACTATCAGAGTCTTTTAACCTTTAATTGTTAGCCTCTTTCCCTTTCTTCACCAATCTTATAATTTTAGCTCATATAAAAATAACATTTTTACATTAGTCAGTTTGTTAGCCTTGTATCACGAAAGACTAGTGTATCTCACATTTCTGGGCTATCAAAGAATCCACCATCTTTACCAAGGTCATCGAGTCACTTAAGAATACCAAACGACCTTTCCTATAAAAAGGCCATATATTTTGAACGAGAAAAGAACCGCTCGCCATGACGATCTAAAGGATATCTTCTTCGAGGACTGTTTCATCTTCATAAAATTTTAATGCAGATCAACTGGGCTTGTTTCCAATCAAGCAAGACGGTGGATTAATTTTAAAATAGAATTTTTTAATGCATAATCTCTTAAAATCAAGCAACCCCAACATCAAGGAAACCAAACAAGCCCAAGAAAAAATAAAAATCCCAAGCGAGCTTACGAAATCCTGTTACCAATGATATATTAATTTTAAATAAGTAATCTTGCATTACATATGCTCTGTAAACCCAAAAAGTGACTAGAAGATATACACTTTACATGACAAGTTTATGACTAGGGCTTTTCTACATTTTAGTAATGTCTTTGTATTTCTACCGAAGGTGTGGTTTCTTTAAGAAAAAAAATCATGGCAAACCCACCACAAGCAAGACCACAGTTGTATTCATTGGCATACTATTATTTACATATCCAAAATACCAACGTCCTGTATACCCTTATTCAGGTCAAACCTGCACAAACAAACAAATAAACATGTTACTTCGGAAGAGGGAGAGTATAAACTTAAATATATTGACCTCATAATTCATAATTCACCACCTTAAATATTTACCTCAAGGAAATGTTTCTTGAAGAGTTGCACAGCCATTTCCTGACAATATTGAAGAATTTTTCCTTTATCAATCAGTTTCAGATCAATGCCCTTGATGAGATGCTCGATGAACTTCAAGGCATATACCCCGCATGAAGTGATGTTGTATGCATAAATGGAGATTGCATCAGAAACGTACAACATTATATATTTTACTTATAAAACACAACCAAATATCCAAAGATATATTGGGATAAAACAGAACACATATGTCAGAAAAAGGGTATACCCGTCGGTTTGTTGAGGAAAATCCTCAATAAACTCGATTTTCCATTCCCCCACGTACCAGTAATCCTCCAAAAAATCCCCTATCCTACTTACTTCTGCAGGGACTCCATCCGACTTAACTGAACGACTCGGTCTCCAGGAATCATAAATATGAATTTCATGTTTCTTTAAGTTGATACGTATTGCGACCCAGTGGACTTTATCGACGATATGCACCACACCATAAACCATAGAGATGATTTGACAAGGTTTAGACCTCCTCGCGGCCATTCCCCCTTTTTATAACCTACCAATCTCCCTATGTTCATCTCCACCCCCTTCAGAAGAAGCTATGGAAAAAAAATTGAAGGTTAGTTACAAGTTACAACAATGCATTACTATAAAAATTAGAAATTATCTACAACCCGAGTTGTTCTTTTGGCACATAACATACTTCAAAGCAACTATCTATGGTTTTCCAAATGTCATCGGTGCCAAGGTTTGACTCCCGCATGAGGCGTAACATGTTGATATGCTGCATAACAATCCAAAATAGATAAGTTGAACCACCACAAAAACTAAAACGGTTATCATCAGAGATTAAAACTCTTATATTAATGTGGAAGTTTGATGCAACGGAACATACATCCATCCCCAAAAGCCCTTCGTTCAGAAGTAATTTTTCAAAATCCTTACAACATAATAAGGACCCATTAACACTGTCATCGCTATACCAAACAATAACAACATGATAGTCAGAGTTACTTTATAAATAAACAAGGACACCCATTAAAATAAAGGATATACCAGGGACACTCACCCTTCATGTATGAAATTATTCACACCGATTATGTCCGCCGGAGTTATCTATGAGCTATTTTTGAAATTAAGAAAAAAAATCCTCTGAGCTATGGGTTTCTTCACCTTTGGCCTCTTCATACCTATCTTACTGGGCTATAGAACATCGCATTCATCATTTGATGTAAATTCCCAACCTTCCTCAAAAAAGGATCGCCAGCAGCAACATCATTAGCAGCAATATCAAATCTACTCCTAAGTATTCCAGCAATAGGGATTCCAGGAGTAATCAATCCAGAAAGATTTTCATTAGCCTGATTATGACTTCTTTTCCGACTTTTGATCTCCTTCAACATATTTGCTTACATATCCGGAGGGCTGGAGACAATAAGATGGAATTTTAACTAGAGATAAACAGGTTATAGGAAAATACCATACTCCCCACCCCAAATGACTAGAGGATTGATAAATTTTTATTTGTACCACGGAAGAGATGCAAGAAAAACTTACAAGCAAACCATTTGGGCTTGCTCTGCCTTGTTGTTTTCAACTTCAACACAAACATTAACTTCAGAAGAACCAACTGGGCTTGTTTCTGCGTCGTTGTACGATTATCCAACACCATCTTTAACTTCAGAAGAACAAGCTACTAATGATAAGGAAGCATCGTATCTGACTTGTGATTCACCATCAGAATTAGCTAAGTCCCCCTCAACTAATTGATCACAAAACGTTTCATAAGTGTCATAGTTATCTTCTCCACAGGGAATTACGCCTAATTCCTGAGTAGGACCCTGTTATGTTATACCAAAACAAACTCAAATTAACATGAAGTTTGGAAATCATTTTTAATAGTTAGATTTATGTGGGTTCATCGACGGTTAAGTTTTCTTTTTAACTCACGAGCATAACAAATTAACATGAATTATGAAATTAAATCATAATCTACGACCACAATTTGTAAATTCACTCACATTAGGTATTCTTGACGAGAGCATTTCCTTTTGCAGTTGGAGCAGCATTTGCTGCAACATTTCCTTGTTCCGCTTTTTAGCCTGCATCAATTGCATCTTTAAGTCAACCACCATGTCAACCATTAAACTACAACAGGATCATTCACTGCACTACTCGGATCCTCATCACGTGCTTTTTTTCCACGTTCTTCGTCTCTGAAACTTCCACAACCTGATCTTCATCCTGCCATTGCTTTCCTAACCCAACTTCGGCCTCGAGATCCTCCAACTTTTGATAACTTAGGGGTCCTTTGACTACCCCAGAATTACCAACAGTTCTGATTCATTGTGATATATCAACATTTCCTCACTCACGTATGAATGTTTCACTGATTCATATAGCCTCTGATGTTTAACGATTTCCGTGCACAACACGTCAAGGATATCAGGGCACCACCCTTTTATACACTTCTTTGTTCCCCAAACTTCCAGCACATACGAGAAATGCATAAGGAACCAAACCTATAATACAAACAAAAACTATCAAAACCACAATCAGGAGGAGATAATAGACATGCAGAAAATATCAAGCCAACATGTATGATTTTTTGAAACAGAAATCCCTATTAACACTAACACTTGTGGCAATCCTTTTGGCTTGTCAGATGGTTTCTTCTTTTTCTTTCCAGTAGATTCTTTACGGATATGAGATTGAAATGCACCGTCACTTTTCACTAGAGTGGCCTTGTACACCCTCTCGGGCCATGGGTACTTGTTGAACTCTAAAAGGTTGTCTACCAAGTGCCACATATATTCTTCAACTCCATTGATGTCTTGGTGCCCCAACAAGAACATGTTCACCACATAGACTAACGCCACCTTCACCCTATCATTAACTTCACATGGAACCAGTTCTCTCCCTTCATATGTTTTTCGACGGTCCATCATTTTTACGATACGATTTTTGAGGCATCATTGGTTTCTCCGACAACCTCATTTACCCGGTCTTTTGAGACCGTTTTAAAAATAAATAAATTCATACAAATCCTTTCCAATGATGCTCTTCTATTCGTAAAAATACTTTTTCCTTAGTTTTGACGGCTCCAAGTCAAAATTGGTATCTTTATCTCTCAAATTCCAGAATCTAAGACCGGATATCAAAAAAAGTCTGCTTTTTCAAAACACAATTCTTTATCTGCAACTCTAAAAAATATTTCATCATCTAAATATTTTCCAGGGTCAACTTTGATCTGCCGACTCATTATAAAACAAAAATATTTTCGAAGACCACCTTTGGTCTATGGGAATGTCTGTTAAATGCCTTAATGCATTTGTCTTGAACAAGGCTATCTCTTCTTTAGACAACACACTCCACAAGTCTACTAGTATTGGCAAGATGGAGTAATTGCTTAAAATGAAAGATCGTCCCCGGTACTTCATCGGGTAGACATAACTACTGCAAAACACAATAAAAAGTTGAAAGAAAAACTGTTATATTGCAAAACTATTATGTTGAAAAACATTATCTGAGTGTAATAAAACTGCCTTGCTAGTATGTCCTATTATACCTTTCCTCCACACCTGCAAATGGCGCTTCAAAAAATAAAGAACACCCTTCACTATCATGCGGTTTCTCCATCTAACTCAATTTCCCATCCTTGGGCCTATTCTTGGGCAGTCTACCAGAACCCATTGATCCTAATAAAGTACTCAGGCCTCTAATTAAACATTAAGTTATCTAGAACTAGTCAAACCAAAACGAGGTTTACTTCCACAGGAAACCAAAGTATATGAAAAAAAAAACATTCAATGAAAGACATAATACATGTTGCAATGATAAATTGGAACAACTTTTTTCTGGAAATATTATCAGCAGGTTCAACTGTGCAACTTTATGCTTCTTTACATCACACCATGTTAACCCAGACGTATTCCAAATGACATTAACAAAGGAAACAAAAAACCCAAGTTAGTCAAAGAAAACAGTGTCAATGTACATTAACATGACATTAAACAAAACCCAATTTGTATGTTTCACCAACCAAAGGAAGTTCGTAAATCCCTTCTCCATCAGACTCAAAAAATAATTGCAAACCTTTTTCATCAATTAAAATTGAAAATAACAGAAACATGACATTAAACAAAACCCAAATTTTATGTACGTTTCACCAATCAAACTGAAATAATATCACAAAAAGAGAAATCAAACACGACACCCTGAATCAACTAAACAAACACATAAAATTACAAAATCTAGAGAGATTATTTGATTCGGTAACAAATTTATAGGGTTTAAGACTAGAAATTTAATTTCTAGGGTTTCTGATAACCAGAGTTTTTGATACCTGAGATTAGAGATGCTTTGGGAGTTTTACTTCTACCCTTACAGTCTTTTTATGTGATTTTCAAGATTAAAAATCGATTGAGAGAGTAGAAAATCTCTAGTTTAGTTGATAGAAGTTTTGGTAGTGAGAGAAAGTTTCCGTGAATAGTAGAGGAAATCACAATATATAGTAGTTGTTTGTAATGACTAATTAGGCGTTTTTTAAATCTTAGTCGATGTCTATACATCTACTGTATAAAGGGTACTCTGGCCATTATGCAAATATATAACTAGTTTTGGAAGATTTATTGTATTCTACCACATTTGGTATATTTTATGGAATCACTACTAGTCACGGTAATTCCCTCTCCAGGACCACGTCCAGATCCATGGCCACGACCACGATCTCTGAAGTTATTGTTAAAATGGGTGGTATTATCGTTGTGATATTGTGAAGGAGGGATTGCTAAGAGTTATTTGACGACGTGCATAAAATGCAGTTGATGAAGAATCTGCAACAATAGATTGAGATTGAGAGAGACGCATTTCATGATTGAGAAGAATAGGAAAAAGTTGATTGAAAGTAGGAAGTTTAGATCTAGTTTCAATAGCTGTCACAAACTGTTCACAATCAGAACCAAGGCCACGCATGGGTGTTTGGAACAAGAGTACAATCAGAAACATGGGAAACAGTATTTGCAAGAGCATCAGAAATACTTCGAGTTTTAACGATATATTCTTTTATTGTTTGAGACCCTCACTGGATTATTTAGATTTGAATGGTGAGTTGATGGACACGAGCAGTGACTTCAGAAGCAAACTATAAGCTGAAATGAAGACAACGAGCATGAGATGTTTGGAAGGTTGGAATATGAGAAAACACATGGGCTGAGAAAGTTGCTTGAAGGAAACTAATAAGAATATTATCCATAGATTTCCAATGAAGATAGGAAGGGTTAGGAATAGAATTGTGTGTTTCAGTACCAATATTAGGAGAAGGAATGACAACATATGGATCAACATATTTGTAAAGATCTTGGGAGTAGAGGAGAGAATCAATCTTCTTTTTCCAAATAAGATAATTTTCATAATCGAGTTTGGTGGAGATAAAGGGAAGAAGATGATTTAAAAAAAGAGTTGCAAAACAAGTATAAGAACAAGAAGACATTTCATAAGAAGTTTCCATGGGTTTTCTAGTTTTTTTTTTTTTTTAGAGACAAAGAAAGGACCGATGGCTCAAGATCCATGAAGAATGAAAATCTTCATTTCCTTTCCTCGCTAGAGGAGATATGTATACATATTGATCTTCCAATAAGGGTTTATACTTATAAAGATATTTATGGATATGATATAAAGATAAATGTGTAAAAAATACACATGATGTCAAGATAAATATGTAAGAAATACACATGACGCCTGAATATAAGGATATACAAAGATTATGCCCAACATTTAATTATACGCCTAATAGATTCTATATTTGTGAAATCATACCAAACCATTTCATAAACGGTTTGCTCCAAAACCAAACTGTCAAAATTCATTAACAATAAAAAATAATATTATATTTTGTCGGTTCCAAGTATCAACAAATAATCCAGTGGCTTATATTAATCTGTATGAATTAACATTTTTTGGTTCAAATTGACGGTTCACCAAAGCTAAACCAAGATCTACGGTTTTTATAATATTATAACCATCCTATGCAGTTATATAAATGATTCAGTTTGGTCCGGTGCGGTTTATGGGTTGGGGCAGTTTTTTGTACATCCCTAGCGTGTGTCATGTAAAAATCCAGCTACTTCCCCGTTAGATAAGCTTTAAAGGGTTTTGCTATACTTATCTTATCATCATGTTGACCTTTCTCAACGGATATGGACCAAACAATTCCCAACTTTAGTGAGTTGAACCTTCTTCATCGTTGTCATTTAGGTTTAATCCAATAAGTCTTGGACTTAATTATTGATTCACATAACCATAAAGGTCAGTAATTTTTAATTAGAGAGACATCTTTGTGTTAGTTAAACTTGTATCTGGAATTAGAATTGTTGTTTGTGTATAAGAATCAACATTAAACTAAAATAAGAAAATCTTACATGATTATCTATAATTTCCATAATGGTCTAGTATATATAACTAAATATAACTCATGCCATAACGACATCGTTTTCATATAATTTGATTGATAACTCCAGAATTTTAGTATTATTGTGTTACCAGTCCATTTATTTTAACTACAAAGATCTAGTTTTAACCAATTAAATAATTAACTAAAATGATCAGCCACATTGGAAATGATATTGAAGTTCTTTTTCTAATATAATAACCTTTTTCTTTCTGATTCTTTTACAATAGCCTATATTAAACACACACCTCATATACTATTTTTGATCTTATAAGATTAAAGATTATCTAGACAAGGTTATCTTGGATATAATCTACAAATCCAATTAAGGAATAGATTATGAAATCGATCAAAGATATGATTAACGTACTTAGTGTATTTACTTAACTTATAGAGATAAACAATAAAATTATAGAATAAAGTAAATAACACAAACACAGAAGATTTTGTTAACGAGAAGAACTGTTTGGCAGAAAAACCATGGGACCTAGTCCAGTTTTGAATACTCTCAGAATTAAACCGCTACAGAAATGCCTACCTGCAACCTCATGTAGTTGAGACCGAATAGCCTACCCCTGGTTACTCAGTTTCCTCAGTATTCTTGCGTCTACAACCAATCTGACCTATGCACATGAATCACCTAACATAATCCACTGTTAAGTGTTACTTCACCTCCGTGAAGACTGATAAACACATTTATGTATCTTAATTTTTCTCATATTTTTATATTGTTATTTCTTAATTTTGGTACTAATATTATTAATTTTTATGTTTTTAGGTATTTTTGGAAGAATAAACTTTTGTGGAAAAATTGGTTTAAAAAGTGTTAAAGGCACCCAAAAAGTGTTAAAGGCACCCCCAAGCATTTGGTAAAGGCACCCAAAAGTTGGTTACGGGCACCCTTTCTTTTTCAAATTCAAATAGAATTTTGGTAGGATTTCTTTCTCTTAACTACTTGATTTAGAAATTGGTTATTTTGGAGATATTCAAGGTTTTTAAGACAAGATATATTCTTGCCTTATTAAGAGGAATTTTACAAGTTTGGAAAGACTAGATAAATCAACAAAAATCTCGTATTTGCTAAAAACAGTTAAGAAGAAATTTTCTCGGACAACTTTCGAATCAAAGGAAATACATATTCTCGGATTGATTTGGATTTTCTTTCTTTCACGAGGATCTTGTTTAAATCTTGTTAGGACAACTAAAGCAACAAAGAAGAACAAACAAGGAAGCAGAGCTACGAAATATTATTCTCGTGATTAAACAAAGCAACAACAACGATAAAAATTGTCTGAGATATTATTCTCATTAAAGGAACGATATTCTCGAAGATTTGGTGAAGTTAATTGAGTATTTGGTGTTGTACTATAAATAGTAAAAGAGAGGAAGCATTTGACGGAGGCTGGCTCTGCCAGATTCCTATAAGAAAAAAAATCAGATTAACAATTCTGAGTTGCAGGCGAAGAAGGAGAGAAGAATAAGAGGAAAAAGACGCAAAGAAACTGTCATTTAAACCGTTGTGTTTTCTTTCATAATCAAAAGCTAAGGCGACGGTTTTTTAAATAGTATCAATGACAGTTCTGGTTGTATAATATTTTAAAGCTGTCGTAAATTCATTAAAGAATTCTAATTATTCTGCCACGTTGTGAGTCAGTTCTTTCCTGTAATTCTTTATAAAATTAATGAATAAAATGATTTCTTCTTTATTTTCTTGTGCTTTAATTGCCATGAGTAGCTATATATCTTACATAGGGTAGAGGAGGAAGCTATTATTGATGTGAACTCTTAATATTTTATTTCTTTCACATAATTACTCTCTTTTTGTGCCATTTAATTACTAATAATTTCTCTTCTAAAAATGCTTTGATTTAATTGTTCTGAATTGTTTTAAACTGTTGATCTTTTTTAAGAGAAGGAAATTAGACTTTTGTGAAACGACCTAAGTCGTATAAATAATTTGAAACGTTGTATTTTCCAAAACATGAGATTGGGTTCAATATTATCTTGAGTAGTATAGTGTAAGATATTAAATTGTTAATTGTACAAACACTAAAAGTAGTGGAATCCGAAACCCTAGACTTGTATTCTCTTTGTTAGTTAATCAATTCTTTAGTTATTTTATTTAATTAAATTCATAAAAATTATTCAACATATTTTCTTTTTTTTAGCACATAATTTGTGTAATAGCTAGATATAATATTATCAATCCCTGTGGAAAGGAACCGTATATGACGCTTCTATTTTGTAGACGTCGTGCGATTGCGGCTATAGGTTTTTGGCCTTTCAAAGATTTCTGCAACCCAATCCTTTAGGAATTCTTTCAAACAACAAGGAATCAAATTGTTTGCTAATTAAAAAATCAATTCCAATCACAAATACCAAAGATATTAAATGATTAATTCAGAGTTAAGGATCTTCCGTTTATATATGTAATCCAACGATACCAAATCCAAAACATCATGATAAAAATCAATCAAGATTTACAATTACTTAAGTAACTCACTCGATTACAAGACTTACGTTTATGAAAAACCACAAAAAACTTGTCGATCAACAAGTTTTAAGACAATAAAGTCAAGCAGATAACCACGTCAAGATCAGAAACATAAAAGAACTTTTAAGTTTTCAATCTTCTTAATCTTCAATAGTAACAACTTGCACTTGATTCCACTATTCGACTTGTATCACAGAACGAAATATGTTAACATTGGAAAATCAATAGTTCTATCAACAGATCAGAATCACTCAAATATGATAGTCAAATCTTCAAAGTATTGAGTGACCTTATATCAGATGAGAAGGACCATAGAATAAACAAGAACTTATCTAGATAATAAGTATGAAGTTAGTTCAACTACAAGCAATAAACAACGGAAACTAAAGTGTGATTCTTAGTTTCCCACCAATGGTACTACTGAGGTTCTTGATCCCAAAGAAGGCTTTAAACTAGTCAATCATGTTTTTTTCCAAAACGAACCATACTTACTCTTCATTGTTAAAATAACTACCACACAACTCAGGTATGTTCTGGGAAGAGTTTGTAAGATTACAATCAAAGTATATTCTATAAATATTATTTTCGATTTTAGAAAAGATATTGATATTATATGATTATATTAACATGTATAACCCATTTGTAATAAATACAAATTATTATTTCCAAAATATATAATCAACAATATTTTCCATACATCAATACTTGAGATATCATACTAGTATGATAACCAATATTAGCTAGCTAGTTGCAAACATGTACTTTGCTAAATTAGTCAACTAGTTATGTGCAATTTTCTGGTAAAGGACATCAATATCAATTCCAAAGATGGTATTGAAAATGTATCTAAAAAATATTAATAGGACCTTTCCTTGAGTATCAAAGGAATAAATATGAAAAATAATATATTGGAGTTAAATACGTGTTCCGTATTTCCTGACCTAGAATTTTCCATTCAACTTGCACTTATTTCGAAATCCAAAAACTTAAGAATGAAAAACCGAGATTTCGAAAGTTAGGATCGGTCCTGAATCCTATTGTACTTAGATACTTATTTCAAGTATAAACAAACTTTAAAGCATGTCAAAATAAAAAAACTTTTCTAACATGACTTCAAAGTCCGGATTCACCACTAGATACATTTATCTAGTTTCTCGAAAGTTTAACACTAATCCATGACAAGAGTTATATTAGTGTTATGTCGAAATCACGAAACTATAAAAAACTATACTACGTAACCCAATACAATGAGTTGTAGAAACAACTAATGTATATCATTTCTTTTGATACTTAGATCATAGTAATGATCAAGTCATCTCTATACTAAAAGTCATGTAAACAAACTTTGCATGTTATGTTTTCAATGGATATGATTGTAAGAACTTGATAGAAATGAAACAAGTCAAAGTCAATAGTTATTAACCTCAATCTGAAGGATGATGTCTTTGTTTGCTCTTCAATATGTCTTCAAATTTTCAATGAGTAACTAGAGATTGTCTCAACATTTATATTTCCTAAGTCTAACCTAACAAAGTTGACTTTAATAAACAATTCAAGCGATCGAGTTTTGGAATTAAACTTGATATACCAACGATTAGTGGGTTCAACCGAGAAGTGCTCTAACAAATATATTAAAAGAAAACTTCAATATTTTTCCCAATGTGGTTGAGCATTATAGTTAATTATTTTATTAATTAAAAATTATTTTTTTGTTGTTAAATAAATGATTAACAACACAATGCTATTAAAATTGGGCAATTATCAATCAAATTATACGTAAACAGTGTTGTTACCGCACACGTTATGTTTAGTTATACATATTAGACCATTAAGGAAACTATAAATAATCACGTAAGATTTTCTTATTAATGATGATTTTTACAAACAAACAACAGTCTTAATTTCAGTTACAACTTTAACTAAAACAAAGATGTCTCTCTAGTTAACTTCTAGCTCCCAACCTTGATGGTTATGTGAATCAAAAAGTCCTATGGTTATGTGAATCAAAAAGTCCTAGGCTTAGTGAGTCAAACATAAATGATGACAATGATGAAGGTTCGACTTGCTACAAATAGGAATTATTTGGTCCACATCCATTGAAAAAAGTCCATATGATAATAATATAATTAGAGCAGAACCCTTAAAGCTTATCTAACGGGGAAGTAGTTGGATTTTTACATGGCACATGTTAGGGTCGTACAAAAACCCATCACAACCATGGAATGTACCGAACCAAACCGAATCATTCATGTAACTGCTTGAGATGGCTTTAGTTTATAAAAACCGTAAATCTTGGTTTGGTTTTGGTGAATCGAAAAGCGTTGGTTCAAAACGATTAATATAAACCACTAAATTATTTCATTTACAAACTTTAGATCTTGGCCTAACCTAACTAATCTCACAAACCATTCTCTTCCCCATCGAGTTTGTTATTTATGTGTATTAGGCAGTAGTTTCAAATTCCTCATGTGCAGGTTGAGAAAATATTAAGAATTGATTATTGTTGTGAGGTTTATTCTTAAAATTGAATTATTAACAGTTAGAACCGATAAAAACTAATATTATTTTTTATTGTTAACGGTTTTGTAAAAGGGTTTGGTTCGATTTCAGAAATATAGAAACCATTACCCTTGGTTTCATGTTGACTAAGCATGACACACCTAGTAAGGTATCACCCAACTAATGATGGACAGGTTGTATGACACATGGATGATGACTAAGCCTTCTTCCATTCTTTTGTAATAAAAAAAGGCTTGGTTCTGCCATCAAACAAGAGGAAATAGAAGCAGAAGCTAAGTCATTAAACCTATTTTGTTCTGATATGCTTTTATTTCTTTATACTAAACTTGTGTAGTGTTTTGTATCATATTGTTTGTTGCTCTTATTGGTGATGCCTAATTTAGAAAGAACAAAGTATTGACGTACTTATTGATACAATCATGGTGATGTTGTACTTAAATCAGAACTTACATGATGAAAGTTTCTAGTTTGATATAAATTGATTGCTTTGTATAAGGTGATGTCTAGCTTGTAGAATATGTGAATACTTGGGTTAGAAATATTTCCATCATAAGGATAATTATATGATCATATTTAAGTTTAATGAATGATAATTATGAAGCTGAAATTCCAACAGGAACATCTTGTTGAGGAAGCTCTAACCTCAAGAACAGTAGGTTCATGAAGAGAATGTCATCATAATATGTCATATAAGCTCCAAATCAAGTGAGCAAGTCGAGTTAGAGAAGTTGTTTTAAATTAGATCTGGTTTCTTCTGACTGGGCATTGAGACACAAGATTAGAAACCCACTTGTTACATATGTCATATAAGCTCCAAATCAAGTGAGCAAGTCGAGTTAGAGAAATTGTTTTGAATTAGATATGTTTGCTTTCGATTGCGCATTGAGAAACAAGAATAGAAACTCACTTATTATGAAGCGTAAGACTGGAAAAGTTCCGAAAATGATGGAACAGAAAACCATAGAACTACTGAGAATGATATAAGATAAATTAGTTAGTCCTTTTCTTTTTTAATTTTTGGATTATCATGTTTAAGTTTAATGAATGGTGATTATGAAGCCAAAATTCCAACCTGAACATCTTGTTGAAGAAGCTCTAACCCAAAGTAGGTTCATGAAGAAGATGTCTTCCTAATATGCCATATAAGCTGCACATCAAGTGAGTAAGTTGGGTTTGAGAAATTGTTTTGAATTAGATGTGTTTGCTTCTGATGGGGCATTGAGACACAAGATTAAAAACTCACTTGTTATATGAAGCGTAAGACTGAAAAAAGTTTAGAAAATGATGGGACAGAAAACCATAAAACTACTGAGAATGATATAAGACTTACTCTTATGGATGTTCACAGTTCAACTGTGGTGCCAAATGGTTTTGCGCTGCTAATTTTACTTTTTGTACCAAACCATTTGACGCTTTCAATCTTAACCATCAGATTTTATGTTAGAAATTAAAATCTAACGGTTATGTTTTTTATACCAAACCATTTAGCGCTTTACATCTCAGCCACCAGATCTTCTTTAAACTTTAAAATCCAATGGTTCAAGTATATCAGTATCAAATCATTGCGCACTTCCTTGATTCAACTTTGAATCATGATAGCATTGGAGTGTTCATTCAATCTAACGTGTGCAACTATGAAAGTTGAATTGTGAACCATGATAAGACTAAGCCTAAGAAAAATTAGCCAGTCTTTTTCTCTTTCAATTTTTGTTTGCATATAAGATGTTACTACATATGTTGTGCCTTGACTTCTTACATTACAATTCTACACACAAGCACAAGCTATACTGTCAATCTTTCAAGATCTTCTATGATAGTCCCTCGTGAAAAAGGGGTGTCTAAGAGCTTCTCTAGCCGTCATCCTCGCCAAAGGGTTGTACTTCAGGAGACCTTGCAAGAGATCAATAAGATCCCCAGGCGAATGATCAACATGTTCCATCACTAGATTCGGTATCAACAAAAGAAAAACTTGAATTTTTATGCAAAACAAGAAATTTTAACACATCAAAATACACAAGACCTCATAGTTACCTGAAGTCTAGGTAGCTTAGTCACGGCCTTTATGCTCTCCCTTGAAGTAGCACCTTCTGGCCAATTCACCTTGCCTCTTCTTATATATTTCTCAGCATGTCGGCTGAGAAACCAAAACATAGGAAAACGAAAATCTTAAAAACAAGAAAATAAATAAATAATATCATCTGTATCAAGGGACAGCAGAATGAAAACTATGTTACCAAAAGGACAACAAACTTACTCTACTCTATTAAGAACGTGTGAGGGAAATCGGCCAAGAACCCTTTCCATCATTGCAAGGTGCTCCAAATTTTCATGTGTCTGAAATAATGCTTCTCCCAGCAAAAAAATAATAAAAATAATAATAATAATAAAAAACTGATTTCAATATCCATTGCAAAGAGACTGTTGTTTGAGCTTGCTGCGGCAGCTCTTTTTCTTATTAAAAAAACTATCCATTGCAAATGAAGCATGTATTTCCTAGATACAAATACAAAATTATGCATAATCAACATAAAGACCTACCGAACAAAGCTCCACCAAAATACAACCAATACTCCATATATCGCATGGATAACTCCATCCAAGTCCTTTAAAAAAGAAAAGAAAAGGTTAAGCTCGCTAGAAAGCCAATTTGAATTTCTACGAATATAAATTGGTACTACACTTACCTAGGATAACTTCAAGTGCACGGTAGTGATGGGTAGACACAATGTAGCTATGATCTTGATTCTCATAAGCTGTGCTACCAAAATCAATCACTTTGATATCACTAGATTTTGGGAGCCTCCTGAAATAGGATCCAGTCTTACGGGATCTAAACGAAACCTGTAACATAACAATTGAGGTTCAACTACCATAGAGGGTAGAAGCCTAGAACAAGACACTATGAACTACCAACAAAACCTAATTTTCACCTTATAGTCAGGAACTTTAACGTATTCATGAAACCAGAAGCATATTCTCAGGCTTCAGATCCGTATGAATTAGATGTAAATTGTGCATGACTGAAAAAATCAATCACAAAAGACAAGCATCCACGAAACTAAAATCTGATTAAATAAGGAACTCTCAGCTACGAAAAATAACTGGGCAAAGCATACAGAAGAGACTCTACTATACAGTAAAATTTAGGAAAGACACTATAGAAACTGATACACATACATAACTATATGGATCAGTTTAACGGATACAGGGAAAATCCAAAACCTCAAGCAGAAAATGCAAGTAAAATTGGCAGAAGTAACTAACTACACACATGCTACACATTCCAACAGTTGCCTGCCAAGCTCGCGAAAAAGATCAATAGGAAATGGGTGATAGTTGTTTTTCCTTACAAAATCGTATAAGCTAGGTCCAAGCTTCTCAAATACCTGCTAAAACCATTTAAATTCACTCACAATTTTTAATCCCCGTGATATTCCAAGTTGGGAAATGAAATCCATTAGAATCAATCATATACTTACAATACAGATATGGTTAAAATACTCAAACCACTTCCGTATTTCCACACAGCTGCAAATAATAAACCCACTTAACCACTTACACAAGGAAGTTTTCTCAAAACAATGATTTAATCGTGTCTGCACACAATAAAACTGAGACTGAGAAAATAAAAAAGAGAAACTCACCGACTGCCTGTTCTATCATTCTTTGCAAGCAGCTGAAGCACATCAATTTTAATCATTGCTGCCTCACGATACTTCTTGATACCACGGACAACTTTGATGCCAACCATTTCTTTTCTTTCCCGGTCCCAGCTTTCCAAAACTTGACCGAAGGTCCCTGGAGAAAAAGATAATACTAGTGTGTTAAATGTAAGCATTATGCTTTTAAGGTCAAAGATCCTGACGCAGATTCTGAGAAGAAAAAATTCCGTCAGCCACGTGATACTTTAATGGCTATATTTGCATAAAAAGAAAACAACAAATAAAAGAAAAAACATTGATTCATAAACATGCAATGTATAATAAAATGTCAAAAAAATTAATTTCTAACCATAAATTTGAAATAAAGAATAGTATAAATAACTACTGCTTTTGCAGAGCAGAACTGACCTTCCCCCAGATTGCTGTGAATCTTATCTGAAGGAAATACAAAAAGGTCACATAAGAAAGGTAATAATAAAATATGACTGAAGAATGAAATGTTTTAATCACATAACTAAGAAAATAGTTAACTATATTCACTGACAAGTATAGTTACAAAATGGATGGTGAAAATACCTAACTAAATAAAGACTCGAAGCAGTGATTTGGACAATAAGGTTACCAATATTGAAGACAATAACCTAACACCTAAGCAACACATATATAATGATTTTATGAGTGGTGATTAAGTGTAATTACAGCGGGAAGTTAAATTATCTCCAAGCGCAAATGTGTAATGTCCATCCTTGTCATCTTCCCGCCATGGGGGAGAACCATTTCGAGCAACTTCCTTGAAAAACATGGAACTACTATGGTCGTGTGCCAGTGCATAGCTTGACACATTTCCAACATCTTGCCCACAAACTATTCCTGGCTGAGCCTACACACAGCCATTCATTCATATTCCACTCAACAAACACAGTAAATCTAGTTTACCTCATTCTATATCCCCTTTTATAAACACCATTATATAACATTAGGAAAATTATTATAGATCTTTTTTAAACAATGCTCCGAGTGTTACTAATATCAAAAGGCAATATAGAGATGATTCAAAGATTGATTTTTCATGAGGCTCATCACCACGTAGATCACATCCTCCTAACCATGCTAAACAGTTAAACCTCAAACAAAAGTTATCTGAAATTTACACCATCTTAATAAGTTTTTCAATTCACATTTTCAACCAACTCCAAACACAGTTAGATAAATAAGAATGACCGCGAGGCAGAAATAATGAGGAAACCATCTTGTGAAAATCATCAGTATGTGGGTCCTTGAGGGTATCTAACAACCATGCACACAATCAAGTCATTCTTGTACTTAACAATCAAATGCATACTCGCATAGGATAAACAAGTCCACCTAAAAGATGCAAAAATATAAGAGTTGTTGGTTATATCTCTCCCATTACATCAAAGGCATGCATGTACCGAATTTTATTAAAATTGCTTAAGTTGATAAAAGATTAAGTCAATAGCAAAATCCTGCCTAGATATTCATCGTCTGAAAAGTGACAATACAACAGATCATGTAATGTCATCTAACCAAAAAATACTGAAGACATGAAAATAGAAATCATTAAACCAAGACAGACACATGACATGATCTTTGTTATCTACATCGGGAAAAAAAAACGTCAATTTCTTAAAATCAACGATGACTAAGAAAAAGCCTGAAAAAGTACGATTTATACCTCATCCAGTAACACAAAACAGAAACATAAATCAACAGCAATTAACAACATAAATGAAAACCGAATTACCTATTTTATAAAAACTAATCAAAATTCCCTAAATCAGCAATGGACAAGACTGGAAAAAAAACACCAAAAGACAATCTCTAGTCAATCTTACAAATAAACCTAGAGCAGAGGCATAGACAAAAATCTGAAGAAAACAAAGAGATTAGGGCTTATACCTAGTTGATTGAGGAACATCCCAAGCTAATTTAAGTCTTTTACGAGGACGACGTTCCATATAATTGTGAGGAAACTCTGTTAAACATTCAATTTGCATGATTTCGAAAGAAAAAAGTTTAGAATGAAAATGATACTATGATTGAAAATGGGGCGAAATAATTTCAGAAAGAACAAACCCCGGATATTTATATTTTGGGTTAAAGAGCAGTAGTATGTAACCCGGGCTACGCATTGGCCGTGCTACGTATTGGGGGATGATAGAAATAGCTAATTAGGTACGGCGGTAATTCATCCGCACCCCTAGTTAAATGTATAAGTTTTTTTTGTAATAGTCTTTGATTAGTTTGATTCGAAAAAAGAAGTTATGATAGTCTAATTAAGCGTGACGGTGATACCTATAGAAAACTCTTATATCCTATAAGTATCTAATGATTCGAAAAAAGAAGTTTGATTCCCTTAATTTATGATTTAAAATAATTAAACTTATATATACAACAATTATTTCGTTCATATCTGAATATCTCACTGAGTTATATATAAAAGCTATGATATGATTTGACATGTAATTTCATTATGTTTTCGACTTGATAAGTTCGTTAACTCAATAGTCGTTAGCTAATTAAGTTTGAACTCTACTTTATAATTCCTACGGGTATTTCAACAATCTATTTTAGTCCCATGATACAGTTCAATAGACCAGAGTAACTAATTATCATTTTGTACTTCTATAACGTTTAAGCCACAACTGACTATTGTAGTTTAGACCTTATCCAAGATGAGCATTTGTCCTTAAGAAAGAATGTCATGGTAGCATTGTTAATTATAAGATTTGCATTCATGATAAAAGTTTGAGTAACTGGTTACCTGTGGTTCCATTTAGTTCAAAATTGTCACTATTGGTTTTTGGTTTAAAAAAATTTAACATTATAGTGTCGGAAAATAATAATATGTTTCAAAAGCAGTGCGTCCAAAAATAAAATACCCATACTATTTATAATCTCTATTAATAAGTAAACACTTCATCGCCTTCATCATCTATCTCGACACTTCATTGCTATTTTTATCCATCCCGACTAATAGTGGCATGGCAGGATCCCTTCTTATACTCCACGTCCACTTCACTATCATGTTCATCCAGCACGATCAACGGTGGCATATCATCGTTGTTTTTTATATTTTCTTACTTTATCTTGTTTTCCAAGTCTTTCTTAGATGGTACTACGCACCGGGTCCCGTAGGAATTGTCGATTTGGTTTTGCGGGGCTTCACTCTGATTTCATTGTCCAGATATATTAAAACTTAAAAAAATCTTGACTGGTCTGTTTATTTTTAATGCATATGAAAGTTTGATACCTTCTAGTAATCAAATACGGTATACGCATTGTTTTAAAAGATTTGCTCATGACAAAAATATGAGTAAAATTTTAAGCTGCCTACCAAAGAATTTTTTGTTAGAAATTCTTAAACCATAATGGAATATAAATTCAAGATGTGTCTACTCGATACACCCTTGATGATGGCAACTAAAAGCATCAACCAAACATGTTCATTGTTATAGCCAAAATTTTATTCGAATTGTAGTCAAGCATGAATTCAAACATTGTTGGTTGATCAAATCACCATCTTATTCACCAATTTTCATACCGAACCATCAAGGCATGAGAATTATAAAGGACGTAATTTCTTGTAAATTGTTTGGGTTTGGTTTAACTCAACATGAAAAACAAAAAACAAGCTTAAATTAGAAATTGAAATGGATTTATAGTTACAATAAAATCCGTTTAATTAAAGATTTACACAACTTAGTTTTTTGTTTTAAATTTTGGTATTAAAGTGTCGAGAATAATAATATGTTTCAAAAGTAGTGAGTTCAAAAATAAACACTTCCTTCTATCTATAATATCTATTCATATGTAAACACTTCATTGTCTTCTTTATCTGTCTCGACCAACGGTATATGACATGTCATCGTCACTCTCTATACTCTCCTACTTTCTCTTATTTAATTACCATGTCTTTTTTAGACGGTGTTTGAAGTTTTTCTTTGTCTAGAATAGATTTTCTTTGAAAGTACTCTTAACTAAAAACCTCTCCCGGACGAGCTTTTGTGAAAGATGCATTTCAATATCAATTTTATACCTATAAAATTCCAAAAAGAGATCATATAATAACCTTGCTTGGCATTTTCTTTCTGAAAACTCAGCTTGCTCCACCCAAGCAATTGCATGATCAGTATCATCTAAAACATTTCCAAGAAGTATCTAAAACATTTCCAAGAAGTGTTTCACCATAGACCTTCACAACCTCCAAGTACTTTTTTATCTCCAAAGCCCAACGCCCATCAAATCCTTTAAATAATCAACATTTCCAGTAGCGCGCAAGAACATAGTAATGACCATCATCATCCTTCAACCTTTATTTTTCGCGAAAATCTTCGAGAAATTCCCTAGATCGGAAATATATACATCAGATGACAAAAAGCATGATATGCACAAATAAAAACATATATAAAAAAAGTTTGATCATACACTTACCTTACCGGCTGGAGAAAAGTAGTAAAGTCAAAAAGTAATCAAGCCAAACAATTCAAGTATAAGAACATGAAGCATCTAAAATTGCAATACCTGTTAAGAACTTGAATGGTATAGATGTTACTGAACTAAACAAAACTTTAAAATCATTCAAACCCGAAATTAATAAGGCACACCAGCGTACCTTCCACTATTTAAGTCGGTTTGCATATATTATTACTTCTGACTAATGGATACAATATGAATAGACACTAACTAAACTTTTATCATCTTTTCAAATTTTATGAAACCAACTCATAATTCCTAGTGGATACACATTGTTTTTAATTATTAAACTCACATGTCTAAGATTAAAAAAGGACAGAGTACAACACAAACTTATATAAATTTGAAGTAAAAAAATCATCAGTGCGATGAGAAACAAAATTAAAATCAATATTAAAAGATAGAATTAATCAAGGAGTTAAACTCACATATTCCTCTTAGCATGACTTGTTGGACTTGGACAACAAAAAATATGGGAAAAGTAGTAGAGAATTATAAAGCAAAGAAAGCAGTTAAGATATTCAAACTATTCAAAATTGTTGAACCTAAAGTTAGTGGGAATTATAAAGTAAACCCGTCTTAGTAACTGCAAAAACAAATCACCCTAAGTAAATTTTCGTGTCCATTATTGGTTTGGTTTTTCACTTAACTGAATTGGGTTAATATATATTTTTCTTATCATAAAAGCATGAAGGGTGACGATATTAAACAAAAACACACTAACTAAATGCAGTTATGTTACATCGCAGCCATTGTAGCAGCGAGGACATGATGGGGCTACCCTTATTCAAAGATGAGTATGTACACAAAGATCCCAAATCTTGTTTCAATGGTTCATGTATAAATCTCATTTCTTAAAAAAAATTCCAACTACAAAAATTACAAAGGAAAGTGGAGGAATGAATAGCTCAACCCCGGGATTTCTGAATCCAGATCACTCGGGAGTTATCATCATATTTTCATTGGTAGATAATGTTCTTTTCTTCAAAGATACCCTTTCTCTTTAATTTCAATCCAAATAAGGATTTAAAGGTTAGAGTTGGAAGATTAATTAAAAGCTAACGTTTATAAAAAAATAATCATAGTCGATTCATAACTAGAAAGTTTCTCCGGTCCTTCCCTAGTCGGGGCTAAAACTCCGGAAATGAAAAAAGCCAAAATAGGAATCAGACTTGATATTATTAGAAATGCCCAGAAAATGTCATATTCGTAAAGCAGAAACATAGATGCACTCCTATGAATGTGGAAAAATATATACCGTATTCTTCGATTCGATCTGGAATTTGAATTAAGCTATAACTTTTTAGTCGAAATACCAATGAATTTTGATTGAACTCCCCAGTTTTTTTGCTGTGGGTCATTCTTGTTTCAAGATTCATCGAGTGGAAGAAAGATTGTGATCTTTTCTCTAAAGTAAATATGTTCTTGTTGATGTTCGCATAATAATACTTTAATATCTTCGTTAACTGGATTTTTTGTAATTAAAATCAGAAAACTAAGATTATCCTATTTTCTAGAAGAAATAAAATATTCCGAAGATTTATCACATTGTTTTCATCTCTATCTTGATAATAGAATAAGAAACTTTGGAATTACATTGTACATTACTCACGGTGTAATCCATGTACATTCATAGGATTACTCCACTTGTATACCGTAATATAATTCCGTTACATTTTTAGACGCCCTTTTCATCAAATGACTATACAATCTTAGAGGGATCTTCTGTGATATATTTCTTTCTGCTCCATTGTAATTTCTATATATACTTCTAATCAAGATATATAATCTCTTAATCATATCAACAATAGTGGAGTATATATTGTAAGGTCACTTAAAAGTTATAAATGGTCCTTTTATTTGAAGCAGCCCTAGCCTCTGTCCGGCCGATCATTCCGCTGGCACCTCGCATTCACGCCCCCGTTTGACTGCCGCTCGAGGATGTAGTTGTAGATACGTTAGTGTCTTCTTAGTGGGTCCTTGGCTCCACCTCTTATCTCCTTCTAAGGCATGATGTTGTCGTCGCCATATATAATATGTCACTTAGTCATCTCTACCTCGCTGCGGGTCAGCACCTCCGAAATAAACGGAAGACTTCATTCAGTGACTCTGTGATCGCCCTCTGAACGATCAGAATGAGGTAAAGCTTGAAGATAAGTTTTGTACTCTATTAATTTCTCAGTCCCTCTATGTAGTGATCCAATATGTGCTTCCGCACGTTCTACTACTTCTCCGTTCATTTCCAATACTCAAAGACTTCCAAATAAATGCAAGAAGATAATATAATTGATGAAAAAGAATAAAGAAAGTATATTAACAAATATATCACCGAACTGTCTCTTTCGTATACAAATGTTGGATGTCAAAAAAAGTCGGTGTGAACAATGAAGTTAATATCGGTCGTACTGGCCGACATTATCGGAATTTATCGTGTATCGGTCTTTAACCTTGACCCTACGTAAAATATCGGCGATACATGAATATGCCGATTATATCGGACGTATCGATCGGACCGATATATCGGCCGCCGTATCGGACGATAATATCGGTAAGGATACAAATGTATTTATTAACAATGTTTTTTTTTTGTTTTAATTTTTCTTCCCATACAAAATTCTATGTTTGGGGATGTTAGGTCATCAAGTAGAACTGGTTTAATTGAGTTTTTATATTATAAATGTCTTCCATTAAAACTTTGAGTAACATAATGTACATCTACCTATAAATTATTAAATAAAAAAATTAATTTGCATCGCCGATAAAATCCGATATAATCCTTTGTCTAGGTGTATTGCACCTCGCCGATACGATATCGATACACGATATTAACTACTTTGGGTGTGAAAGCCAAAAACATGGTCATGTTGATGGTGAGGAATATTCTTTATTTGGAGTATATAGTTCCTGATCACTATCATTATCTGCGCTCGGGAAAAGAACCCGAGAAACTATTTTGTACTCGTAACCTTCATATTCTTAATTCTGCTCTTAACCTCTAGCAACTGATCCAGTATTCCTGACCTCGTCTAATTCAACCTCTTTTTTCATCGAATTCATCCCAAGTGCAGGTCTTGTTGTACATTTCTCTTTTGGGATACTTGGAAAAATACCCCAAAAATGCATACCCCGTTGGGAAAATGCCCTGCAAATTTTTTTTTATGGAAAATGCCCCAACGTTACATTTTCCATCCAAGTACCGTTAAATGGTCAAATTGTGCAACTTGACCTTATACATATGTGGGCCTTAAGGCGAGATTACCCTTATTTTTGGATTCCGCCACGTCTCCTAGGGTTAGATTAGGACGGCTAAAGGGTAATCTTGTCTTAAGGCCCACATATGCATAAGGTCAAGATTGCACGATTTGACCATTTAACGGTACTTAGATGGAAAATGTAACGTTGGGACATTTTCTCATAACTTTTCTTTTGCAGGACATTTTCCCAACGGGATATGCATTTTTGGGGTATTTTCCCAATTATCCCTTCTCTTTTTCTTCGTCTTTCATCTCTTGCTTAGTACTACCTTCAACCTTCTTTATACTGCTCAGCTAGCGCAGCCCTTTCCATATTTGATTTCGAAGAACCTCTACCACACTGAGCTGTAACCCAACTAAGAATAGGCCATGTTACATGTTATGTGAGTTCTATGACCTCATAATTCAAACCAAAGATTCAGAAAGGGTAGAAGAAAAGGGGAAATAATTTTTATCAACCCTAATCAACCTTCTAAAAACCTTTTGAATGATTACATTTTAATTCGTTCATTCGTTACTTGATCAACACACTCTAGCAAGTTCCCTAAAGTACCTAAGAATATATACCCGATAATCAACCCTTTTACGATATTAAATTTAGTGAATATAAACCAAACGAAAATATACGTTCTGTGCGTACAAACCAAAAGGATACATGTCAAATTTGGTAATTAACCTCAGAGCATATACCTCTACAATATCTTGAACTCCTGCACCTCAAAACCATTTAGTTAGTTGCATGAGCATTTAAATATCAACTGCAGCAAGATAATATCCGAGTGTAATAAACAAAGCATTAGCATGAAGTTAATCTAATTTCAGTTTTAGAAAAGGATACTAAACCTAGAATGTTATTACTTTTGTCACCCATTAAAGAGACCATGTCAGCAATCAAACTTCCATATCTTTATGAGAATTCATCTGACTCCAAAAGAGACATCATACCCCATCAAAACCATTGATATCATCAGACCTAATTTGCTAAGCGGTAAATACAATTAGCATATAGTCATAAAATTAATTAACATTAGAAGACCTCGAATAATACGAGTCACCTTACCAATACCCGAGCCTTGGAAGGAAAGCTGGCAACATAGAGTACACTCAAGTTTAGTTTGAAGCTTCCAATCACCCATTTGGAAATGCTTATACTATCTTTCACACTTGCCAAAAAAAATTAATGTGCTAAAACTATAAATTCAAGATTTTTTAAAAAAGAGTTGACATGAAATCTGATACAATACAGCTGTACAAAGTTCTCATGATTGTATGTACCTAAGAAAAAATAAATATTTAAAATATCACTTTGGTAGCTTCTTACTAAGGCCTTGCAGCGTTTTTATTCAATCATATAGAACTGCAGATGGTTCCTTGCTTGTTGGACCAAGGACCTCACATCAGCTAGATTGAAAAGACAGGTCAGTGCCCAGTGAGTGAG
This sequence comes from Papaver californicum, assembly GCA_023531435.1. Classification (NCBI taxonomy): domain Eukaryota; kingdom Viridiplantae; phylum Streptophyta; class Magnoliopsida; order Ranunculales; family Papaveraceae; genus Papaver; species Papaver californicum. Next base: position 629,767 of record JAJJMC010033286.1, on the reverse strand, counting down.
TTATACGGAACTAATAAAAGAACATGAGATACGACAAAGTGAAAGCTCCAAGTAGTTTAAATAGAAGCGAATTACTGCAGTAACTAAATAACACTAAAGCATAATATGGTTGTATGTGTTACTGAAATGTTAACTCCACCATATCAACTATAAATTTTGAACTTGTTTCTCTACAATCATACAGATCTGTCTGGTGATAGCTGAGATAAACAAAGTTTAAGATGATGAAGTTGGTTTTCCTAAATTTGAGCAAAAAACTCGATATGGAATTGGATCAATTTGCACTACCTTTAATGATGACGACTCTCTTTTTTTTTGGTTTCTTGAGATTTTATTTCAGTTAGGGGCTTCACAATATCACTGACTTTCTTTCTTTTGGATGCCTGTGATTTTGTTTGATATGAGCGCTTCAGAATATCACTGCCATTGCCAGTTGATGGGAGCTCAACTATAGTTTCAATTGTTTTTGTTAGAGCTGCAAAAAGAGATGCATCATTGAGCTTATCAATTACCTCACACATACTTTACTGCCCCATTTCATATTAGGAAAAAAAAAAAGGACTAATCAGTAACATTAAATAAAATATTCAAAACGGCATCAATTTAACACGAATTTACTCAAAATTTTCTAAATAGATGACACCATTGGAAGGAAATCGACAAGGTCGTCGGAAAAGATAGACTTGTGCGAGAATTAGATTTCCCACGTCTAAATTACGTCAAGTCATGTGCTAGAGAAGCATTCCGTCTCCACCAATTGCACCATTCAACCTACTACACGTTGCGGTAAACGACGAAATCGTGGCCGAGTACTTTATCCCAAAGGGAAGTCACGTAATTCTAAGTCGCACAGGACTTGTCCGTAATCCTAAAGTGTGGGATGAACCCCTTAAGGTCAAACCCGAAAGGCATTTGGATGGATCGGGTGAACAGGTGGTGGAGCTAGTCGAGAACGATCTTCGTTTCATTTCTTTTAGCACTGGACGTCGTGGATGCATGGGTATCCCACTTGGGACGTCAATGATAGTCATGTTATTGTCTCAGATTCTTCAAGGGTTCAGCTGGAGTGCCCCACCAGGCGAGACGATCAGACTCAGCGAGTCCAGCCATGATCTTTTCCTGACTAAACCGCTTTGTGCTCTTGCCAAACCACGACTGCCCAATGTAGTTAATATCGTATTTCGGTTTGTACCGGTTGAGAGCGATATACTGGTACACCTTTGTATCAGGAATACTTCGGTTCCAAATATCGTTAATATCGGTCCACATATTTTATACCTATAATTATTATATTAAATATTTTTTCCATATTAGACCTATCAAGATATAAAACTAGTACTCATTTTTCTAAAATATCATAAAAAACATGAGTAACAATTGAAAACCCTAGAACAATGATAAAGATTTTTTTTTTAATTAAAAACTCTAATTTCGACCGTACCGGTCCATTTCGGTTATTTCGGTTAAACCGTATCGGTCAATATCGGTCGAAATTAACTACACTGCGACTGTCTATCCCCTTTTACCCTACTGTTTAATAGTTTCTTCTTCTGCTCAGTAAGTGCAGAAAAAAAGACCTTGAGATATTATTATTTTATATAATTTTTTTTTTTGAAGCATTTATATAAATAATTGATTATACATAAAGATTATTTTTTCTTTTTAAAATTTAAATTTTATTTACTAAATATTTTATTTTATTTTTGTAATTGTTGTATTAAGATGTATTAAAATGGTTGTGGAGAAATAATAAACCAATAAATTCATGAAGATTGAACTTTATAAGGATTGCGATCTTGTTTGGCTATATGTATTGGATTTTTTGTAAATGGAGGTAGGTAAATTATTGTGAGAAAGCAATATCCTATGCATGATGCACGTTGGTATTGACATCAACAGGTGAATACAAAGTCATTAACATCATATATTTCTACTGACAAAATGTAGGATAGGAGACATCTGATGGAATGAAATAAATCAAAAAAATAAATACACTAAAGCAATCAATTGTAAGATACAAAATGGTTATAGGTTTATCGTTAAATCTTATCTTCCACACTGGTTTCGTAAATGGTGAGTTGAGACTAAACTCACCATGCCAAATTTACATACTTTACAAACAAAAACATTAAGCAAAAGGAAAAGCAGACCCCTAAAACTCCTAGAGTAACTCATATTAAACAACATTTCTGGAATAAAGAACAAAAAAGGTGGGTGTAGATAGAGATCTTCTCAAGACAGGAGCTAAATAACGTTTGTCACGGTAGCTGATAATGATCTGAAATGTGGGTTACGTTAGTCAGATCCTGGCTTAGAGGAGAGGACTCCTCCAACAACAAAAAATTACGTATAAGAGGCGACACCCAAATTAGACGAATATATTTACAGGCCAAGAAAAGAGAGATTTCACAGTGGATCACTTTTAGATGGATCAAGCATGTCATCCGATTTATCAGCGTCTTTCTCTTACACAGGAACTTCAGAAGCAATGCAGGCGTCCTGATCATCATTTTATGGTTGTTCATCACTGTCACAGTCATTAGATGCATGTGGAAACCAAAATAGTTAATATCGTGTAGCGGTATTATATTGGCGAGGTGCAATACACCTAGACAAAGGATTATATCGATTTTTATCGGCGATACACAATTAATTTTTTTATTTTATAATTTATAAGTATTTACATGTAGATGTGCATTATGTTACTTAAAGTTTTAATGAAAGACATTTATAAAAACTCAATTAAACTAGTTTTACTTGATAACCTAACATCAGCAAACATAGAATTTTGTATGGGAAGAAAAATTAAAATAAAAAAACAAAAAAAAACATTGTTAGTAAATACATTTGTATCCTTACCGATATTATCGTTCCATACGGCGACCGATACGGACGATATAATCGGCATATTTATGTATCGTCGATATTTTATCATCAAGGTTAAAGATCGATACATGATAAATTCCGATATTATCAGCCGGTACGACGATGTTCCAATTCCTTGGGAGTTAACTCATCAGGTCCAGAACACGTACACCTGCAAGCTTGGAATCCCAATTAAAAGCTTGCTTGAGTTAGTTTCATATCTGAATGTCACACTATATACTCAGATAGCAAACCCTGTCTTTAAGTCTGTAATTCCCTAGTCCCTAGTTTCCTAATTTCCTTGATAAAGTTTACGTGTACACACCTAATAAGTTGATTCTGGAGAGCGTATCGAAGTACACCAGTAACTTTACGGGTAATGAACAAAAGTGAGTTCGTGAATTTCATATACAGGGTAATGAACAAAAGTGAGTTCGTGAATTTCATATACATTTCAAGGGAGTTGAATACTCTCTACAAATATTCTAATAACTCTGACCCAACTTCCAGGCTCTGGATTCCTAGAACTAAACCGGACATTTAATTAACCACACTAATAGAATTATAAGAGAAAACTTAATACATGTCCAATGATTATAGAAAATACTTCCTCTGAATCTCTCACCAAAATGTATCCGTAAAGTAGATTTTTTGACAAATGTATCCGTAAAGTAGATTTTTTGACGGATACTCAATATTTATCTTCCATTTCTTAGCTATAGCTGGAATAATATGTGTGTGCTTTGCTATCTAAGCTAAAGCTTTGAGCCACATTATAGCTAAGAAATAAACCATAATGGTTGGACTTAGCTATAGTGTGGCTAAAGCTAAACTAAAACCCTTACCATAGTGTTTGGCCTAAGCCTATTTATTATTTGAGGCCTACTCAGTAAAGGGGTAGTTCGACAAAAAGATAAGCAAAGTTGTTTCACTAAGTCTACTCATTATTTGAGGCTTATTTATTAAATTAAAATAGGGTTATTATGAAGTAACTTTAAAAATCTCTTATCCATCTATATTTTTTTATGGCTAATGTTTTTAAATGGTTCATGTACTCTTGATTAGTGCTAATAAATCGCGTTAGTTGTCAATTAATTGTGTTAGTTGCGAATCAATGTTAATGAAACCCCAAAACAAGAATTTTTTTTGAGAAAACTTGAATTCCTTTTAAGAAAATCAAACTAGAATCGGTGGACACGATGGATCAATATGTCGATTAAGGATTGGTGTTCTTAAATCGTGAAGAATACTAGAAATTAGTGGATATTGCTTGGATATTCTTATTAACCGATTGTGTTACACTTTCATAAAAAATATTTATTCATAGTTTTTGGAAATTAGCGCATTACATAATTTGGTATGTGTATTCTTGAATCTCGCACATTAATACATCGTTCATGAACCTCTGAACATGTTTATTCAACACGATATATTCCCTCACGTGCATGAGTATTCTTCCTCCATTTCGTATTCACCGTAGGCTATGAAATCGTTCGATCTGAAATTAAATAAATTACACGTTAGTATGCCAACATCAAACGATGAGATATGGATAAACATGCCGAATTACTCATTTTTTCCGCTACGAAAAGCTTGGGTATAATGGTCGGTAACCATTATTCCAATTTTACCAAACTTTTGCATTTTTATTTTAATATTTTCGAATCTAAACGCTAATTCTATCAATTTGCGATGTTCATGATTCTCGGTGCGTTCATAAAAAAATATTACTCTTTTCCAAAACATAGAATAAACTGGACGTTTGTGGAGGACAGGAATGAACGACTTAATGAGCTCCATATCTTCTCCCGGTTCCTATGTCATTTTTCCAGCTTTATTTGAGTAGTGGATGAAGTGGGAGTCAATAAAAGGTGCAAGTTTGGGGCAAACTGGGTATGAGAAAGAAGTCCTCCTTATATAGAGGAAGACCAACTAGTTAGTTTTTTTCAAAAATAATAAAATATGGGTGACATAATTTGGCACAATCGGTCGATAGTACACGCCAACCTATTTAGGATTAGCAAAATTTTGAAAAAAAATTCTATGGTTAGTTAGAATTAGGTGTTCCCTGACCATAGATATTCTTATTCTTCGATATTAAGAACAATTGCCTTCAAATTTAAATATTTCTAACCTATTTGATCAACCAAAAAAAATATTAAAATACGAGTTTTTCGAATAAACAGTACCTGATATACATTTTCAATGGTTGGGAAGGTGTGGACTCGATTTGTTGTTGAACTTTAACTCGATTTTGAACTTGTTATTCCTTTTGATGTTATGATCGATCAGCCGCAACTATTTCAATATCCAGATCAAGAATAATATATTTTTATTGTTTTACAATCACCATCTATTTATAAAGGATTTTAATCAACGATTAAAAGTTTTAAAATTGGTAATTAGTCGTCGACGATGAAATTGCCAAATTTTTGTTTCACGAAAAGAAGAAAAAAAAAAGAAAAGAAACTGGAAGAATAATCATATAGGGTATACACATAAAAAATTGTATTTGGTTTCTCAATTACATTTTAATTAAGATTGAATGATAATACAATAGTAATATTATTTAATTAAATAATAAACATCATGTTTGTTTTTTGCTGATTCGTGGTCGTGTCGTAATCAACCAAAATATTCAAGTTCTTACTCTCTAAAATAGAATGAAGTATAGGGATAAGAACAAGTTCGTTCCCACAAGGAGGCAGCAATTTATGCTAATTTTCAGTCACGTAAATAGCAACAGGAGGGGATTTTCGTAATGATTTAAGCTAAATTAAACTAAGGTAATACGCAAGTAATAGAGATGTGTATCAGGGAGAAAAAACATTGGTTAGAGATTTCATCTTCTGTTATCCAACATGTTATCAATCAAAGCATACTCAACATTCATGCATTAGTAATACCAAGAACCCTAAAGTAGCCAGTTATCTCGTCTACTTCGGCAAAACTCCTAATATCATCAAAGAATGAGTACCTCCACCCTTTGAATTCTTAGCACCGGATAACCTGAGTGAGTACCTCCACTCGAGTTTAACCCAATGATAGCTATGGTCTTTGTGAGTTGAGGTTAATCTAAATAACCCGGCACAATTTGCCACTCGGATTTAATTTAGGTCAAGCTTCTACACATATTCGCATGGCAATTTTAAGTCTTGTTAACAAATATGCTATACTACTTGTAACCGGAGTCCCTCGACAAAATCGACTCTCAGAACTCCAGTCTAGTTATAGAAATCAATGCCTATTCACTTGATTCTAGACTCAAAAAAATCAGCAATCAATCATATATCATTATACTTAGTAGAACATGAACAATATTAAGAACATCATGAAATTATGAGATATGCGCCATTCAATTAATAAACATGTCTTCAAACATCAGATTACATCCCTAACCAATAAAGAAGGTTTAGCTCATCATGGGTTTCTCAAAACCCATGGAAATCAATAAAGAAAAGTATAATCAAACCCGGAAAGATAGCGAAGAATTGTTGCTCCGAAGTGCAGCTGCCGAAATAGCCAGCAACACCAAGTTACGCCTCTTCTCTTCTTTCTTCTTGTTGTCTTCTTCTCTTTTGATGTCCGTGTCTATCTTCCAAAACCTAATCTCCTGTATACTTAATGTGTTTTTGTGATGTCCTATCCAGCAGCAAACTCTCTAGCCTCACGTGAGTTTCCTCTTAGCCGTCAAACTTGTTCGGCTGCCTCTTGTGTAGCCCAATTGTGTAGCCAACTTGTGTAGCCAACTTGAATACGTGAACCTGACCCCTAAATATCCCTTGGGTCTCCTATATATGCTATAGCTACCTCTCAAAGGCTTGCCACGAGAAAGGCCTGATTTCTTTCTATAGAACTTGAGTTAGCCACTTTCACAATCCTAATAGAACTAGGAAATGTGCTAAGTTTCCTTATTCCACTCCAACAAGATATATCAACTCCAAACTCTTTCCTAATCCCATATGACTTCCCCAAGCTAGCTACTACTCCACCAAGGCTAGCCACTAGCCCATCAAACCACTCAGCACCTCCAACTCGTCACTTAGCACGTTAGCACATACGGTTCAGCCAACTTAGCGCCTGGGCGCTAGCAGCACAAGCTAGTTTGCCACCATGTGGCTTTGCCCATAACTTCCTCATACGAGATCAGAATGACCTCGTTCTTTCGCCGTTGGCTTTGTAATTCAATTTCCTACACTGTGGAGGGTGAAAGGCCTAAATTCAGCAGATTTTTACTGGCTCCTCGGTAATTCTTCTAATACAGCTCCATTCTGCGGGTTTCTGAACTGTAACCTGAAAAGATGACTAAACTTCGAAAGTAATCAAAATACCTAATAATTCACTCAAATATAACACATAAGGGTCAGGAAAAACTACTTTAAATGTATGATTTATGCACCTATCAACTCGGCGTACTATTTTTTTTTTTAGTTTTTATCAGATCTAACTCGCTACCTGTCTCAGACCTAATCCTTGACTTAGATCCGTTTGAATCAGAGAATAAAATGTCCCTAAATCATGGGACCAAGCTACTGATTCGTATATTTTTGAGTCAGTTGAATCGTATCTGACTCAAAAAATAAACACATTTAGTCAGATCCATATGAATCAAGTGATTTCAATCATATCCAGGAAAAATAAATGATGTTAGTCGTTCACTATATACTAGGACACCCCTTGTCCCTTTGCCTATATCCTACTACATACCTTTCAAACTTTGTAGATTAACATTAACCTTTTTCTGTTAAAAAAATAAAAAAATGAAGGAGATTGTAGAAGGCCCAAACAAAGATCAAAAAGTTTACTCAAGCAAAACAAAAACCTTTTCGCTTCCTCGTTGTAATCCAGCTTTTTTTTGGGGGGTTTTCCCCGAAACCATAACTTCTACCAATTTTTTGCCATGATCAATCATTCTTTCAGCAACTAATTTTTTGTTTCCACTGGCCCTAATCAAGATGTAATCCAATAGCGTTATTGAGTGTGTTAAAGTTATAGCCCTGATGCCATTCACTAGTACAAATATGTACATGTGCCGCACTTGATCACAGTTTCCATAGGCATTTAGCCATGAAATATTTCACTCCAAAAACGTGGTATCAGGCGTGACAACTGAGTACCTTTATGGCTACATGAAATATGAGTGATTATTACAAATGATTTGCCGTGGAAACACCCCAAAAACCGTGTCTATATGGTATTATTTTTTTATTTTTTTTGTAGTTAAGCATTTTCCCTATCACCATGGCCATAAGATCCGTATTGACACACAAGTTGATTTTAACGTGGTTAGCGCTTACCTTAACGCCACATTGATTTATTTTAACCATGACATTCATTAACAATTAGACACACAAAATTTATTTTATCATGGCCAATTTATGGATAACGGTTACACTAAACTTATCGCATCATGGCGATTAACTTTTAATACACAAATATGTTTTAACGTGGCTATTGTTTACCTTTAAAGCCTAGAAAATCTATTAAACCATGATTATAAATTACTTGTAGACACATAATATGGTTTCGATGTGGCTATTGTTTACCCTAAAGCCACATGAATTTGTTTCAACCATGATCATCTCTATCAATTAGACACGTAAAAAATGGTTTTAACAAGGTCAATTCATGACTTATAGTTACTCTGAATCTTTCGCACCATGACAATATTAGGTAACAAATATATCAACTAAGAACATCTATATCCGTCCCAAAATTAAATCAATATTTCAAAATAAAATAATATATATACTGCAAAATGGTATAAAAAGAGATTTTATTATATATAAAAATATTCCAAATAAAATTTACTATTATCAAAATTGATCTTTGGAGTGTACAGTAGAAACTAGAAAGATACAAATGTTCTTATGAATATTAGACAACGACAATGAAGTTTTCTCTTGTATGACCGCACCATGACTGAAACCAACAACAGTTCAGTACATTACCGAGAAGTGAACACAAAAATAACATACATCTTCAGATCGATGGATTTGAAAACTATCCCAATAGATAACCCCTCACTTTAACGAACTTCTTGATTTCTTCCTTGCATTCTCGTCACACATCACTAACAAAACAACCAATAAAATGATGTTAGTCAATCAGCAAAATGTAATTTGCTTGATAGAACAACTACTATGCGGCACACAAAATGAATAACACACCAAACAATCCAAACTTAGGTTAGAATACGCAAAGTGTTATAGATCTCTTTAAAAGCTGTTGTTAACCAATAAGACATAACATCGCAAATAAACACACCATTTTTAAGTTATGAGAACAGTGACCACTAAAACTCAGAAAATGAGAACTCCAAGTTTCAAATCAATAAGACAAACTCGTGGATAGATGCTAACAAGGGCGAGGTTCAAACACAATAATAAGGTTCAACAACCAATCCTATAGTAACCTAAGAGAAAAAAATTACATTGAATAGAAATTTGGAGATCATTATCAGAGGTTACAGTGTCATGCTTATACATAATAACATAAGAAATTACAATACAATGAAGGAAAAAAGTAAGTAGAAATACCTAAAGCCAAGCACCTGTTGGAAAACAATGGCTAAACAAATAAGTTTTAAATCATTTATTAAAATATAAAATATTATGCTATTTGGGTTCGATCTTCTGACCTATTGGTCACTTTACATGTTTTGGTTTTTTGTTTGTTTTCTTTTGTGAATGAAACACTTTAGTCCCACATCGGGGAGTTTCCACTTCTTAAGTTGTATTAAGAGATTATATAATCAAACTTTTCTCAACCTATTTTGACATCCAAGGAAAAAGGGTTTCTCCATATTTTTGGAGATACCAATAGAATAATAATTTATTATTATCTTTCTTAATTTTTTTTTAAGATTTTCCTTGAAGGGTTTTTCTGAGTTACCAAACTCAAGTTGAGCATCTACTACGAGTGCGAATAATAGGTGTAGTAGGATGTTTTATCCAGGAGGCATCCGCCCTATGGAAGCTATAGCATCACTTTTGAGTGTAGTCGGGCGCTAGTGTCTTAAGGACAGCGTGTTGAACACGTGACTCACTTTTTTTTTTCTTCAAAGTTTTGTTACATACCATCTCGATGTTGTGGAGATACGAGGAGCTCATCCGTTTTGACGAATCACTTCCGTTAAGAGTTAAGTATCAACAATCTTTGTTTATTTGATTTTTCTTCATTTTTGATTATTGCACCCAACAATCTTAAGACACTATGATTTAGTAATAATTATAAATGAATGATCGATTTGTGAATTGTTGACGTTGATATTATATTAGAAAATTAAGGATGTTAATTTTGAAGTGAAAAAAACAAAATTGAGTTTTCTGGGCAGCCGTAGATTTTCAAGTATATCTCTTAACTTAGAAGGAATTTTGATGAATCCTTTTAACAGATTATAATAGACATCCTGATAGTTACCCACACCAAAATTCAGAATTTTTGAGTTGTTAAATTATTTTTTAGATATTTTACAAAACTAAGAAACGTTCCTGAAAAATTCTGATGGGCAGAAAAATATTGTTGACTAAATTAGTTTTCCTGGCGTAACTATGAGTTTTTTGAAATGGTAATTCAAATGAAGTTTGTAGATCTAGATGTCATCTTCAAAACTCATTATTTAATTTTTTGATTCCGACTTGTGGTTTATGAGATATGGTATTTGCAAAGATGTTGTACATATTTGTCCAGAATATCGATAATTGTATCTAAGCTCTAGATTAATATTAGATCTTGCAATCATTTATATTGGTACTTTGTCACCTTGGATATAATATGAAAACCGGTACTAGTGGGTGCTTTTATCCATAATAGACTTGATATTTCAATGTAGTTGAAATATTTCTCATAAACAAATTAGAGCAAGTAACAAATTGATTTTTATGACTTAAAGTGATAATCTCTTATGTGTTAGATTAGTATCACATTGCTAATAAATAATGAGATGTTGAATCAGTTGTGTATGAACTGTACATTATGTTATAAATCACTTTGATTATATATGCTTTGTGTAGTATCAATTGGCGTGAATCACATGATTGGTTAATAATTGTGCATTAGCAATTTCAATGGTGATTTCTAAATCATTTCGAATATGTTACCTTTTGTTGAAAATATGAGAATCATAATATACTAGTGTACCATAGTCATATGGATAGTGAGGTATAAAGTATCTTTTAGTAACTAGTGCAACAAAAAGGTTAAGCGAATACATGTGTTTTAATTGATATGTATGTACACAAAAGTGTTTGGGTGTTTTATTACCAAATCTTGTTACTTATTGATGATTGTGATACTCTAATATGGAGAGAGACTTAAGTAACTTGATAACTATATTTTGGTATATATTTTAATAAGATGAACACTTATTATTTGTTGATAATTTGATATTACCTATGTCAAACGAGAGTATCAACAAATTTTTTGAATCCTAGTTGGGCAAAAGTTTTATCATCTTAAATTGAATGATAGATTAAGTGCTAATCTGTGATAACTTCTATATTTAGTTGTGTGCTTAAGTCCTCAGAATATAGAATTGTTTATCCAAATTTGAATTGAACAATTGACATTCTTCCTGTGTTAAGTAATTTTACTTTTCATAGGAGATCATAAAAAAAATTGGTTGGTAAATGCCGGAAGTGCTGGAACGTGTGCTCCAGAAAAGACATGTTTTGTCTTCTACCAAGAATGGGAAAGATGCAAAAGAATTTTCATGAACAACTCAACTATCAAAACAGTTGAAGAAATAGGTAATGATGTGCAAGGCTTGTCAGGTATGGACATTAATCAAATTATGATATCATTCTCAATATGTGCATTGCGATTTAAAACTAGTGTCAAATGCTATCTACCTAAGTTACTATGAAATGTTATACTTAGAAATATGGTCTTGTGATGCTTTGAGTGTCAGCTTAATACAACAAGACAATAGTAGATAAAAGGGAAAATCGTCAATGAATTGAGAATGAATACATGAACATGTTATATCGTAATGTTGGTATAGAGTACCATTATATGGTGTGTCTTAGTTAGATGCAACCTAAAGGACACATAATTCTAGTTTCTTATGTTGAGAAATCCTGATAAGTGTGGGGGCCCTTATGCCTCAAATGTGGGGGTATAAGATGGAAACAAGTGTTTGTTTGATTTCTCAAGCATATTTATTGAAGACCTTAAACTTATATGTGTCCTACCATGTAGACCTCAATTGTGGGGGTCTAAGGTGAGAATGAAGAGTCGATTTTCTTTATAAAATAATTGCATATGATCACCAGAACTGTACTACAATAACTTGTAAGTTCTGAAGTTAACAATATTTGAATAAAATAAATTTTATTATTGAGGATGTTGAGTTCTCGACAGCAGTCTTGTGAGGTCGGGTTCTCACACGAGATAAAATAGATTAGACAGATGCTTGACTTTGTGAAATTGTTGTTATAGAATAAAGTAGTGATCACTTGGTACATACTCACGTGACACTAAAATTAATACGCCAAGCATTGTATGCCATTATTGTCAATATGCAACATTAGATGGATGTTGAGGCAGTATTCTTAAAATGGTTAGTCAAAGGTGGACAAACCTTAAGGGTTTGGTTATCCCTAGGGGTTAAAGATACAAACTGACTACACCTACATATACTTGACTTGAACCAAGCAATAAGTCATTGACCTAACAATATTATTATATGATGATGATGATTTCTAGTGATGTGACACTAATAAATTTTGATAAGTGTATTTACACTTGAAGGTGCATATGTTTAGCATGCCTTTATTATGTGTTTTACAACCATTAACAAATTTGTGTTGTTTAAAGTATGACAGGAAACAAATATGTTATTGACGTGGTCTAAAGGACCAGAAGGAACCAAAATCAAATTTTGATTATATAGTTTCTGTCAAATGTGTTTAATGTGTGTTGTAAAATAGGTGTGCATGTTTCCCATTTTAATCCTGGAGAATCACTGGGATGCTCTGATCAAAGAACATGAGAATTGGGATGCTTGAGGTACATATTTAATTTCAAATATATGATATATATGACACTAACCTTTTGAGGAAAATGTAATGACCATACAAGTATTTAGTACATGTATCTTGTATATGCCTTTATATGCTTTACAACCACCTAGAAAACATGTGACTTTTACGATTTGATTGAAAGACTAAGTTTTTGTAGACAAGCATGATCTAAAAGATCATTGGAAACATAAGAAATTCTGATGGAAATGGTCTTTGTCAAACTCGATACGTTTAATGTGTGTTGTAAATGTGTAGTGAATTTGGTGTACAAATACATTTGTGACCCTAGAAAAATTAGTGGGATGATCTGATCAGAAATTTGCAGTACTTGAGGTACATTAGAAATTGTGTATGTGCATAATACATATTGGACTGACCTTAAGAGATGTTGTGATTTCAGGCTTTGGAGAGTCTTAGCCTATGTGTGCGCCCTCTTAAGTTGTATCAGTAGTTGAAAATATTCCAACAAACATGAGGAACTCGACTGAGATGAAATCAGAGTTCTCTCGCTTAATTTAAAGCATGAGAGGAAGTTGAATGGATAAATCCTTTTTTTAAGTCATTCCTCTGTAGCCGAAGCCTGTGGCCACCATTGCTGAAACTCAATTGACTATGTAATTCTAAAGTAAATGAGAAATTGGAAAAGTCTAGACAAACACGGAGACATCTAATTTGGTAAGACAACTACACTCTAATGAAGTGATTTTTGTAGACTTAGTGAAGTTAAGAGAAAAATTAGTGGATCCTTTGACGAAAGGATAATCTAGAGAGATAGTTTGTTATTGCATCGAGGGGGATGGGGCTTAAGCTCATTAAACAAAATTTCAATGAAGGATACCCAACATTGTTGATTGGAGATCCCAAGATCAAGGTTTTGAATGAGACAACTAATTTGTGGTGGGTTAAAGGAAACACTATCAGAGAATTTTATTCTCTGTCCCTTCCCTATGGTGTAGACGTGATAGTGTGACTGCATGTGAAGGATGACTTTTAATAAGTCTTAATGAGTTAATTTAAGATTGAAGTGGGGTATAGCAGTAAACACTCTTGATAGAACTCACCTATCTGAATGTGGAAGTGTGTCACTTCCTATGAGAATAGAGCTGATTCTCTAGAGCATTCTGAGAAACGGGATATTTGCTCAGGGCCAAAATGAGCACAACCGCACGAGCTTGGCAGCAACCTTGGAGATATCATGCTTAGTGGTTATCGCGAATTACACCAAACGCTAGCAGTTCAAGACATTGTGTTCACTTTCTCTAACAAGTAGTTCCGGTAATCTATCACTAAGCAAAGGTTCAAGACCTCATGGACACCTTTTCCTATATGGTATTTCCTGTTTTCCATGTGATTTTTAGTTTTTCATCAAGATTTAATTCATTTTGAGAAAATGATTTTTATGTTGTTTTCTATGGTCTTGGTATTACTGATACTTAGGATCTAAGGGTCTCTAAGGGATCACTGGCTCACTTTCACTTTGGTGAACAGAACCTTTAGTCCCACTATGGGAAACTAAAGATCAAAGTCTCTATACTATTATGATTTATGCAATTAATAATATGACCCTGGGGTCAACACACTTTTGTGTGAAGAAGAGGACACTGGAATGACTAGTATGATTTCAACACACGCACGGTCCATCTGGCTGTTCAGTCAAGTCGGGTCATGGTATTTAGGGTGTTGGTTTACCAAGATTTATTTGTGTTTTTCATGTTTTACTGAAGTTTTCATTCGTGTGGGGGATTGTTGGAAAACAATGGCTAAACAAATAAGTTTTACATCTTTTATTAAAATATAAAATATTATGCTATTTGGGTTCGAGCTCTATTGGTCACTTTACATGTTTTGGTTTTTTGTTTGTTTTCTTTTGTGAATGAAACACTTTAGTCCTACATCGAGGAGTTTCCACTTCTTAAGTTGTATTAAGAGATTATATAATCAAACTTTTCTCAACCTATTTTGACATCCAAGAAAAAAGGGTTTCTCCATATTTTTGGAGATACCAATAGAATAATAATTTATTATCATCTTTCTTAATTTTTTTGAGATTTTCCTTGAAGGGTTTTTCTGAGTTGCCAAACTCAAGTTGAGCATCTAGTACGAGTGCGAATAGTAGGTGTAGTAGGGTGTTTTATCCTGGAGGCATCCGCCCTGTGGAGGCTATAGCATCACCTTTGAGTGTAGCCGGACGCTAATGTCTTAAGGACATCGTGTTGAACACGTGCCTAATTTTTTTTTCTTCAAAGTTTTCTTACATACCATCTTGATGTTGCGGAGATACGAGGAGCTCATCCGTTTTGACGAATCACTTCCGTTAAGAGTTAAGTATCAACAATCTTTGTTTATTTGATTTTGCTTCATTTTTGATTATTGCACCCAACAACACCAAAAGCACAACCAAGATAGAACAGAAGCACCTGGCTTCTCTATGGCTGCAAGAAAATGAGAGCAAGTGAGATAAGAGCTTAATAAAAAACTGAAACAGATATATATGAAGAAAAATCAATTCTTGATCTGCATATTCATATAGAACAGAACAGACTTTATACGCCATGGTCAGTCTTAAAACTCTTTATGCAACTCATTTTCATTGTCGTTATACAGTTGCCAATTCAAACTGAATTGTCTAACTAAAAAAAACATGAGCATTTCGAGTAAAGATCTGTCTATTACTGCAGCATCTTCTTCAAATAGTATGAATACTTCAAGATCACAGTCATTCTTGGCCTGCAAATAACTAAAAAGAAAACAATAGAAACATATATGAGTCCATCTGATGGTTTGCTCCTTCCTGAAAATGATAATGATAGTTTAAAACCTAAGATACACCTCTGCGCATTGCAAGTACATCTTATAGCCAGTTTCGGAGAGGGGACAGATGATAGAACCTCGACTGTATGAAGCCCAGAGTGAACAGCATTATTAAATGCACTAACAAATTATAGGATTTAGTCACACCTCACACAAATATGATATGTTCAGTTTTTATTCAGAGCTGGGCCCAAAGATCAAAATATCGTGGCATACATGATACAACCAAGAAAACATACAAGGCTCACAAGACAAAAATTACCTGATGCAAGAGCTGAAAGATTTTGTTAGGTATTGCAACCAACTCTTCTCCAACTACATCCCCATCTCGACCTTGCAGCCACCTGATCAACCACACATCAATTGAACTATAGACTAACTCTACAAAGAAAAGCATTCTAAGGAAACGAGAAAGGCATAGCACCCAAGTCACATGAAGCATAAATTTTACAATAATAATTGCCACACGTGAGTACATGATAAATAACTAGGTAAAAGCAGAACCAACCTTGAGTGCAAATAATATTAGAGGGGGAACAGTGAAAGGTAGCCTTTGTGTCTCCCAGTCAGTATATGCTTCTTCACCGTGCATATGAATATATGATCTGAAACCCACCACTCAATAAAAGTTATCAAGATATAGCTGTACTCTAATTTTAAAAAAAAAAATGTTAGAAAATTTCTGGACACTTGAACCTGACAAGCAGTCTTCATAATCATGGATTGAAGATGAGATTTAAGATTGCCAGAACTGACTCTTCACTTATATGATTTTTTCTAAACTAATTTAAGCCTTTTTGCTGCAGGTCAAGGATGTATAAGCAATGGATCATGATAATCCCCATCTCAGTTGCATTTGCTGGACAAGGTATACTGGTATACTTAATTTATATAACACAGAATTCCATGAGCTTTATCACTTATTGTTGTATGGTTTCAGATATTAAGCTTTAGGATAATTTTTTATCCCCTTTTCTACTGCCTGCTACTACTTTTTTCATATATGTATGAATAGAAGGTTACAGATTTTTCTTTGCTATATAATCTTCATATTGATTTAATGTTGAATTACAACTAGATGACAATATCAATGATGATGCACTTGGATTGCCTGTGTTGATTTCGGTAAAGCAATTATCTGTTCTCCATGAACCATCTTACTCAATTCATAGTCTTATTATCGCCATCAATTTAATGGCAGTTATTATTTTTGGGTTTTATTCTCTTTCTTTTAGGCAGAAAAACAGATATGAGATCAAATGGTAATATCAATGAGGACTAAAAAATAATCTGTGTTCAGAATTATGTTGAGATACTTCAGTGTAGTACGTGCGGTTAGCATTTCACCTATGTCACCTCTGAGATCTGTAAACAAATAATCAGTTTGGGTGTTTATTTTATGTTCGGACTACCAGTCCTTTTGACATTAATTGATACTTGGGATGATGGTTTAAAAATCTATACTGAACGGTTAGGTATATATTTGTGGCTTGGGTTGATTTTATTTTGTGTCAAACTGTACTCTATACTAATTTTAGTGATATTGATACTTTAGATGATGGTTTATGTATTTGAGGATGAAAGGTTAGGTATACATTTGCATGACTTGGGTGACCTAAAACTTACTTAGATTGCTTATGAGACATTGGATTTGAAATGGATCCAGGGCCCATTTGGCTGATTTGTGATACTAGTATGAGTTGAACAATGATATAGAGGATAATTCATATCGAATAATCATTTTCGATTAACTGTTATGTATATATCAATCTACTGTTGAAGTGTTGTTTATGTTCTTTTGTGTCGATCTGTGTTCGAGTTTATTGTAACTAAGTCGATCTGTTATCAATCTACTGCTGAAGTGTTGGTTATGCTAAGTATTCTCTTTTTTATGTACAGAGATGTGCGAGGTTCAGTTTCGGAGAACGACAAGGATTTAATGGCTTTGATCTGTTTCTGGTAGAACTACTCGTTGTGCTGTTTTACCTACTCACCAGTAAGAATAATAACGATAGCAATAAATTGTTGAAATGTGTCTTCGTAATTGTTGGAGGAAATGTTATCTTAGAATATAGTAGTAAGATGTTTTAATGAGGTCATCGTTTCCCCTTATATAGTAGATAATTCCGTGGATACTGGATAGTAACTGTGTTACTCATTTTGTTTCTCTTTTTCTTTTCTTACACCCTACATGTCAGAAATAAGAAATTTGAAAATGTTTGCTCATCAATAACCTGGTAGGATTGGATTAAACAACGTTGTGTTTAACCAAACTTATTGCACCAGGTACATAGTCAACGCGAGAAAGAGACACCCCGAACATGTGCATTCCGGGCATATTCTGAACATTAGCACCTGTCACCTTAGAACCCATGAAGGTGTTTTTGGCTCCGAGTTTTGACAGACTTGCTGAGAAGAAATCCTCTGCAGTGACGTTTTTTGTCGCTTTGCCAGCGAGCCAATTCATCCTCACGCATGTTAATCAACAAAGGATGCATAATATGAACTCTATGGTTATGACAAATAAACGCAATCAATGATATTCATATGTAAGTTCCAGAAGCAAGATCAGCGATACAGATGTGTTGGAGCATCTCTGGCTCTATCCTAGTTATAGATAAGAAGACAATGCTCATGAGTAATCCTGCTGCTAGTGCTCGGATGCGTAAATCCACCATTTCGTGTGAAATACAGGCATATTATTCTGACTTATAGTACGAATACAATAAGAGTAGATTCCTTATGACAATTGTATAGAGTTGTCTGCATTTTCAGAAAATGAAATGTAGTAGTATGAGATTGAAAATTACTCTTGTGTAAACATAAGTTTACATGAAATTAATATAAGCTCATCCAAATTTGATGTGTTTTGGAATGGTACACTGCATTGTGTAAGAGATCACTTGTTTCAATCTTCAAATTTTTTTTTATGAAATCTAAGCTCGCTAATCATGTATTTTAGAGAATGCAGATGTTATCCGGTCAACAATACTTGGAGACAGTTGCTTTACACAGGGTAATCTTAAGACATTAATCCACTAAATGCCGAATTGTATACGTTTTTGTTGTGCTCACAAACTAAGTCTATCGAATAGCAACCCCAAGTGGCCATATGTGAGTCTTGTCTAATAAACCCTAATTTTGGACACGAAAAAATCAAAGTGGCTAAATGAAATTGTTTTCCGTCTCGGTTGAATAGGTGTGTCTAATGCCACTCTATACTTTAGACATACACAATTGATTAATGTGGCCATATACTCAACTATGGCAACATGTTATCAGTTTCAACTTAAACCCATGACCATATGGTGCCCTATGACTACGGGAAAATGATTGTGGTGGCTACAACAACAGTTTAGGTTTACCTTCAGCATGTAGCCGCATAAAAATATTTTTATGTGGCTAGGCTTTTGAATTCAAACCGTGGCCTACGTGAAAATTTGTACTAGTGATGGTGATCAAATCTCATTTCTTTCAAAGCAGTCTTTCAAATCTTTTGTGCAACCGAAGAATAAAGATGATTTTATGAATGGGCAAAAGGTCCTCTGATCTCTTCATATGGGCTCTATCCAATTAGAATTTTTGGTCTTAAAAGATTCTTTTCTTCCTCAGATATCATTGGATGGAATGGTGAATATACTTCTTTCTTCTCTGGTCTTCTACTGCAACAAATTTTTTTCATCCAATTCTCAAGGTATGAGTTTCCCATTTTAAATCTACTCTCTCTTCATCTCGTTAACAAGAAATTATATGTTATTAGTAATAGAAACTAAATCAATTAGGTGGATCATTCTCATGTATCTATCTGTGGAACTAAAGTTTTCTTCATGTACAATCTGTTTCAGTTCGCGTAACTTAGTTCAACTCCATGTTTTCTGTCGATTTGGAGAAATTGTGTCTCTGATTTTGTCTGCAATCGTGATGTTCTTCAACCCTATTTTATATTCATATATTTCATCTATAAATTGACTTATATCCCTCAATATGTCATTACCCCCAATCAACTTTATCCAAGTTTTGTCGAGGGAGCCGGAGTAACCCCGTTTTTCACCTTGAATTGGTCAATATGTCGAATTTCTGACTTTTTGTGGAAACATTGTTTCTTCTCTTGCATCTTTCTGCTTCACTTCTTTATCAATCCCCTGTGTAATCAAAACCTTGTTTTTCAGTATGTTTCACTATGTCCATCCTATGGAAAAGTGATTTTCATCATCAGAATCAATTCAGAAACCCTCCCTTTAACAGATTCAACCCAGTAAAGCAATGGAAAAACAAACTTATTGGTAGTCTCCTCACCAGAATGTCAAAAAACGCATATATCATAAGGAATGCTCTGATTTATAGATGGAAGATTAGTGGTGGGTTATATGTTTCTAGGATTGATGAATACTATTATCTCATCAAGTTTGAATTTCGTCATGAAATGTTTAGAGTAATTAGATATGAAACTAAAATCATTTTTGGGGATATTTTCATGATACAAATTTCGTATTCTTCTACGGGGCCTTATAATATTTCTCTATCAACAACAGACTTTGAGATCACTCTCTACAATCTCTACCTAGAACAAGCTCAGTTAGTCAATGTTTTCAGCAATACTTCTGAGCTTGGGGATATTATTGATTCTAATGATTCTAAGGTAGGTTACAATGGTTTTAATTTAAAACCTAAATATTTATCTTTATGTATATTCTAATAACAAAATGAATATACTATATTTAAAAGCGGAAGCAAAAGAGATCGATTATAAATACCTCCAGCCATT
>JAJJMC010033286.1:456276-609291 GCA_023531435.1 Papaver californicum | reverse complement strand
TGTATTTTCATATGAGAGTGAATTTGGTGACCTTAATCCTTATTTTTACTATCATTT
The DNA here is from genome assembly GCA_023531435.1 of Papaver californicum. Lineage (NCBI taxonomy): Eukaryota > Viridiplantae > Streptophyta > Magnoliopsida > Ranunculales > Papaveraceae > Papaver > Papaver californicum. The sequence goes on along the minus strand of JAJJMC010033286.1, from coordinate 609,234 downwards.
CCCATATACTAACTCTAGCCATCATAGAGTAGTTGGCATGATAGGATGAAGTGGGGTGGTTTTCTAAAGTGGAGAGAGTCATGGGGAGTTGCCTTGATCAATTGCAACTTCCCACTAAATGGATCACTTTATTTATTTATTTTTCCTTTGACTAATTAATAATTAAATAAATTAGTTATTGAAAAAATTGCTAACATTTAGATCTATGCAAGTTAGAGTCAGATTGGATTTAGTGCAGCCTTTAAGATTTGGTACTTATGCTCCAAACACTATACCAAATTTGCAAATTAGCAACAGCTATACACTGTTGCTAAATAGCAACACAAAATGGTAGTTGCTAAAATTTAGCAACAACTTATTTTTGTTACTAAACTCGCAACGGGCATCTTCTGTTGCGATTAGCAACAACAGAAGTTTAAAGTGTGCCACTCGTCTGTGTGCCTGGCAACACATTTGACTATTATTACGCCCAAATATTGGAAGTCATTTTAGGCGTGAATGATTATTCCACCCGTTTCTTCTTTCACCCGTTCAAGTATCAACCGCATATTCATCGAGTTAATTTTTTTTCCCTTATCCTTTCTCTCTTACCCGGAAAAACCAGACCCAAAAAATTCTTAGTAAGGACCCTTTACAACTGCTTGAATCATCGATTTTTCCCTCTTCTAATTCTCTTTATAACTACTAATTTACCTAAAACCTTGTTGAAAACAACAAACCCTAGCCATCTACTAAATCCAATAAACCTAATCTCTAGTCCCCTAACAAATCTATTCGAGGTCGTCTTCAAAGTACAGTAATCAAGAGTCACATCCTGTAATTTTAAAAAAAATTAACCAGTAGGGATTCCTTCTTCCTTAACCAAAAAACTAGATTCGTCCTCGATCTCTTAGGGTTTCTTCAAATCGAGATCTCCTTTTCTGTTCATTTGTGTTAATGTTTCTGATCTTTTTTTTTTTTGCTTTTAACTTCATTTAATAGTTTTTTGTTTAATTTTTGAAGACACTGTTGTGGATATATAAGTGTGATATTCGCAGGAATCATATCATGGATCTCTGTAAGTAGTACATTTTTTATAGGATTTTTGGTTGATTTATTTGTGAATTTAGGTTTCTGACATTGGGGGTGCTTTTGGTTTTGACGATGGAATAGGTTTAGGTGGTCAGATCTTCGAGTTCAGTTCATCATGTTCCTTGGTGTGTTGAGCTTAGGGATTTCATTTGATTCCCATGACTTTGAAATAACTTTTAAAATAGGTTTGATTATCTATTTGATTCATTTGATTCGATTGAACTTTAATGGTAACTAGATTAGTTGTTGATATCTTTCTCTTATACAGGATCAATGCTGGTTGTGGTTTTGGAATTGTTGGGGGTTTCAAAGGTATTGTTTATCTTTGAACTTCTAGGGCAACTGCAGTGGGCGAGGGGACCAAAGAGTAAAGATTAAATTTACTCTTCCCTCGCCCAATTTCAACCGCAACGGGCGACCGTATTTGGTTTTGAGGCGACTATATGTACAGTACCAGAGGAGTTTTTCTCACAAAATCATATATACTCGCACGCTCTCCTAAAATGACGTTAACCCAAAACACTTCGTTAAGAAAGCGTTTCGAAACACGGACGTTTGGTTAGAGTAGCGTTTGATGAGACGCTTGGGCAGAGAAGCGTATGAAGTAACGCTTGTCTAGGAGGACGCTGGTCTTCCAAACGCAAGCTAGAGGAGCATCTCAACCAGATGTCCACTTAGGAAAACGTTGTAAATCCAACGTCTATTTAGGAAAACGCCTAGCCCCGGTGCTCACCCAAGACCACATAGTGTATAGCAACGCTGCTCCAGATGGACGCTCAGTTTACAAACGCTGCTCCAGATGGACGTCCCAATTGGACGCTCCTCCAGCTAGGCGTTGCAACAAAACGTCCCCCTACACGAGCGTTTTGTTACCGTTGTATTGTATAACGTTGTAAAATATAACCGTTGAACGGCTATTAAATCCTTAATGTATATAAACGAGTTTTCGTAGTATGTTTCATCTCCACAACAATATTTCATAATTCAGTTACAACAAATAAAGAAATTTCTAAGGTTTTCAAATTTTTGTTCATTCCAATTTGTTTGTAATCACTTTCATTAATGGGTCCAAAACCAAGAGGTCCAAATTTTACTGTTAATGAAGATATAACCATGTGTAGGATTCATTTATCAATATCTCAAGATTGTAGTGTTGGTGCCGATCAATCAGAAGACAAATTATGGTCTCGCATCAAAGCTGGAATGAAAGAAGCTATACCTTCAATGGCTGATCGGAGTTGGACCTCTATTCAGAAACGCTTTCAGGGAATAAGTAAAGAGGTGGCTCTTTACTCTGCAAAGGAGGCAGAAGTGGAACGTGAACACCATACTGGATGGGGCCAAGAAACAAAGGTATGTGAAGACTTAAATTTTATGCACTGCCTTTTAAAAGTTTTGAATTGTATATGATGCACTAACTATTTTTCTGAACAAAAATAAACAGAGTGTAGAAGTAAGGAGGCTATTCAAGGAATCTAATGGTGGGAAACCATTTAAGCACGAAGAGTGCTACGCAATTATGTTAGAAAACATCAAATATTTAAGACGATCAACACAAGTTTTCGATTCATCACAAGCCGAAGAAGATTCAGATACCGATGACGATACTCGAAATAGACCTTCGCCAAGCCAAGGCCAATGGAGTGGATACGAAGAAATAGGAGATATACCTAACACGTATCCCCGTCCAATGGGGAAAAAAGAGGCTAAACGTTTGAAGCTAACAGGGAAAGCAAAATCCAGTGCCCAAGCCGATTCCCTTGACACAATTATTAACAACCAAAAAAACTTCAACAACATTTATATGGAAAATGGTAAAAGGAAGAATGATCAGAGAGAAGCCGAGTTTGCAGCAACAGGGGAGTATCGTATTATGATGACGGACGTCTCCCATTTGGATGCCGCAACCAAAGAGTGGATTGAAATTAGGAAGCAAGAAATTTTACATAAAAGAAGAGAATCTCGTCTTGGTTACACCGTATAAAACTTCGAGTGTAATTTTTCCGACCATTAATGAAAATTCTAACTTTTGAGTCATGAAATTGATTGTCACTTAGAGCAACTAGAACAAAACACAATTTTACATTAAGATATCTCATTTTCACATGAGTAGCGGTTGTACTTAGCACGTGCAACATGCCTTTAAACCACTAAGTGCCCCTAGTGGCCGAGTGGTGTCTCGGGAGGGTTTACAAGAGATATACCCACAAAACCTAGCCGCATGGTTTACTAATTTTTCATACTTCACCGAAATCCGACCATAAATGTTCGATCAAGTCATTTCGTAATCGAATATGCGTTTCTTTGCTATGTACTGCAACTCGGCGTTGGTGAGTAGACATCCTCGACAGTTCTGCAGTTTGTTGACGGGATATATTAACCGGTGCGTGGTAGCGCCCTTGATCATATTTATGTGGCCAATCACCGGGTTGACGTTCATCCTCCACAATCATATTATGGAGAATAATAACCGTTTTCATTATATATGCTAGTGCGTCCATATTCCACATTCTAGCTGGTTGTTTAACGATTGCAAATTGGTTATGCAGTACCCCAAATCCAACCATAAATTGTTCTTCACTTCATGAATTTAACTCCAACCATGTAAACATTTCATTCATCTGAAGACTTGGCTATAACCAAATCCTGGTATAACGAAACCTTACGTCAAGATGTTATAGTCGGAATTGTTGATCCAGAAACCTTATGGGGGAGGATCCACACCCAATATGGTCAGGAATATAGAAATTCAAACCAAAGATCTGTTGTAGAAACCTGTGAAAGATACCAAGTTATTCAAAAGGGGATATCTGATTATGTATCTATACAACAACGGATCTTTAACCCCACCCATTTAGGATTAACGATCCAGCAATTTGTAAGTATTTATTCCATTACCATATTTGTATATTGTAACACTAACATCAATGTTAAATTAACAAATTATATAACAGGTTTGTCTGCTTGTATAGGAGGAAATCGCAAAAATGCACTACTATCAGGAAAAGGGAGAAGAATTCATATTTGTAGCAAGCTACGAGTTCATGAAGTCCAAAATGTAATCAGAAGTAACTCCTAAATTTCTCAATCTTTTTAGGTTATGCAATCTTTTTTAACAGTTTGGTTGAAAAAAGCATGAAATTTTGCTAATTATAGCGCCTAAGTCGTCATAAACGGAAGTACACGTTATGCTTGAAAATCATTTTATTAAATCAAAAAAAACATACATTAAAAGGAATGAAATACATCTTTTGATAAATAAAGAAACCACACTCCTGATATAGAATAATCATGCCATAAGTTAACCTATAAGTGAAACCTTAAGGCTTGGATTGTCGGACGACGTGCACGGCGTTCTTCACTACTGGGTAGAAAAATCAACACAAAAGGATTGAATTCTTCCGTTACCCTTAAGATCTCGAACTGAGGTTTGTACCGGAAATCATGTAGTTTCCATCTAGTGCATTCCTGCAGTGATCTGGCAACAACTTCATCATCAGTTTCATTCCTATGACGAAATTGATTGACCTTAGCAGTTAAAGAAGAAAATTCTAGGACTTCCTTTGTTATTTCCACATATCGACAAAAAAGGCATGCTCTGTTCCTGTTGTTGGGATTACCGGTTTCATTAAGAAAGTTTGCATGTGTATGTTCCAACCGTTGCATGCTCATACAACCATTCATCTGATGTTCATGCCCCCTTGATGGATAATGCAATACTATGTTTCGACATATGGATAAATCTTCCTCTAGTGTAAAATTATCTGCATTTAACCGAAAATTATCGTAACCCGCCATTAAATGAAAACCCAGAATTACAAATTTGATCTTAAATGTTACATAGATGGATTTGGAATGAGAATGATACATATAAGCTAATGTATTTATAGGACTCCATGTAAGGGTATTTGGCCGTTGTTCAACGGTAATATTCCATAACGTAACAATTCCTCCATCCTTTCCCTCGACTGGGCCAAATGAAACTTACAGAATTCTTCGCTAAAATCGGCGTATTCTTGCGCAAAATTATAAGCTTAGGCCTTTAAATGAAAAGAAAATGTCAGTTTCTCAAAATTTTTCTTTAAATATATATTTTCGTTTAAATTTTAAATATACTTACATATGTCCAATTATCTTGAGGCGGAATGGCAACATGTTCAGCGGGTTGGTCGAGGGTTTCTGTAACAAGCCCCCCCAAACAGTCGTATGTTTCCACCTCCCAGTTGACTTGGGTGCAAAATTTGTTAGAGTTAGTAACATGTCGCCAGCACTCCAAATAGCAATCATACGTAACCGATCTTGGAGGTAGTCATTTATTGGTATACCACTCGATTCCCTCATCTTGGTAGCCTCGGCATCAGTGATGTTGCTCACACAGCTTGGGGGGTTGAGCGGAATTCTTCATCCACCATAGATTTGGTACCATAACCGGTCTCCAAGGTACACGTTATGCTGTAAAATTTAATTATTATCAGCCATGTACCAGAAAAATTAAAAAAAATATTAATAAATATGACTATTTGAATTAGAAAGTGTCAACTCACAGTGCCAACCCAAGTAAATACGGTGCGGGTATTTGATACCGCCATAGCTATCCGGATAGTTTCATTAATATGGCGTGCCGTAATTTCAACCCACAGTCTCCATGTCACAACATCCATTGTCAATTCATTCAAAAGTTTCCTTGCACCCTTAATGTCATTACTCTTCCTTCGCGTACTCTTCCACCGCGAACATGTTGGCCAAGGACATTCGCTCTCATTATGGATGTTGTGAGGTCGAAGTATGCCCAGATATTCGTACCCCCAAAACTTGAATTTGATTAAAACAAACAAAGTTAATAATTTACCCCGAAATACCTAGTTATATGAAATTTCAAGGAAATAAAATTACCTCCAATATTTGACAAGACCCGGTTAGTGACTTTTGACCCCACCCCGCTGCACCAAGTGCGGAAACAAAGTCTTGACATACCAGCACTACCCCAATCAAAAGTTCCAACTTTATTTGTATCCTCAAAAGCAGCTAACCATCCAACATCGATGTAGTTCTTAGCATTGGAAAAGAAGAACTGTCCCAGAACATACATCCAAAAAGCTCGCGCCACTCTCTCTACAAGTACATTATCCTGTTGCGCCTCAAGCAACTTTGCCTCTGTAAAGTATGTGCCCAAAAAGGCCACAGTAATGGCATCTGAAATCCACTGCGCCGGGATACCTTCTCTCCAAAAAACTTCGGAGTCTTTTAAATCTGGTAAAATATGGTCACGGACATGTTGAAAGGTATATTTATCCGGGTCATATGGAGGCGCCTCGCCAATACCAATATTGATTCCGGTCAACATCACCTAGTCTACAGGTATAAAACCCATTTCACCAAATGAGATGTGAAAGGTGTTCGTCGTGTCCCAGAAACGCTCGACGATATAATCAATCAACGCATGTGACGAGTCACCAATATCCATTAAAAAAACCGGTCCCATCCTGCCCTTTCAATAATAAATTTTTCTCTTTCGCATCTTTTGGTTATAGCTTTATAGGCTTGTAGGACCGATTTCAGAGACCCACAATGCATATATTTTGTTTTTGGGTCTGCTCTCGAACTCATATTGCTGGAATCGTGACCTTCATAATCTTCCAACATACTGTAATTTGCTAAACCAATATCATCATCCACTCCTTCGGCAGTGCTGCCATCTGGTACATCGTGGGTTGTTCGGGCTTTCTTGTTCTTTTTTTTCCGTCCAACGAATCGGGAAGCGGCATTTCTCAACATCTATACAAAATCAACAGTTATCAACACAATTGACCAAATATATAACTCCACATTTATCCATAAATCAACAACAATACATATTACAGTTCAAACAAAGCTATAGACACACAATACATATTACAGAGACATGCTTAGCAATTGGCAGAAAACACACAAAATTTACTTAAGCAGCATTTGGTAAAAGTTAATTATCACTAGTAATATAGAAATGTCATTAGACAATCAAATTTAATAAATTAAATAAAACAAACATGTTCTACTGATAGTGTTAGAAATTTAAAAAATTATAATTAAGAAATTAAAATTGATATTTTAGACTAAATCATTTCCAACACTAAAATTGACATTAAAATTAATAACTATTGACATTAAAATTTACATTAAATTTAAAATTGATATTAAAATTAACAAACATGTTCTACTGCATTTAGACTAATGGGTTTTTGTTTTAGTTTTTTTTTATGGAAAATGTTATTATGTTATTAATTTATTTTGGTGTAAGATTTTGTTCCCAACACTAAACAATTTCTAACAGTAAAAATTTCATACAGCTAAAATAAAAAATTGCTACAACTAAAACAAAAATAAGAAATTGCTACAGCTCAAACAAGGAATAAAAAGACTGAGATAAAGAAATTTTTACCGTGTTTAGACCAGATTTTAACCAAAATCTTCTTCACAGTTCCATTCCTAGCCACCATCTGTTGAGTAGAGGAGCGTTTTTGAAATGTTAAGCAAATGGGAGAGCGTTTATATAGAGAAGGAACCCTAACCGTGCACGGACGCTCACCTAGAATGCGCTGGACGCTTACTAGGAATCACGGACGCTCCTCTAGAAGGACGTCTCTAGCATAAATGCTCTCCCATTTGGACGTCTGCTTGAGACGCTCATCCTGGTAGACGTCTATTGGGCGCTCTTTCTAGTGGGCGTCCGTGAAACGCTCTGTGGGTGGACGTTCTGTGAGTGGACGCTATTCTAGAAGGGCTTCTGGCATTGAGGCGTTTACTAGGAAGAGCGTTTATCACTAAACGTCCACGCAGTACAACGCACAATTTGTAGACGTTCATCCAATACAACGCTCGTACAATAGACGCTTATCAGTGTCGACGTTAAACATACGTCCACCCACAAAAGCGTAACAACATGCAAACGCTCATGTATAGTTGCGTCTGGTTCCAGAATATGAAACGCTCACATGAAGGGGCGTCCAACAAGATACGTCTCCATAGAGGAACGTCCGTGTCAACTCACGTTCTTCTACAACAGCGTTTTACAACAGACGTCATTTTAGTTGGACGTGCGATCATATTTATTCCAGAAACTGTTGTAGAAAAAAAGAAAAAAAAAAATTCCGCGTTGTTGGAGTTTCCCTAAGTTGCCTTACATTATTTTATTTTATTATGTTACAGTTATGTTGTTTTCACTATAGGTATGTTTTGCGTATGCTAGGATATGATTTTGTCAAGCAGGCTAGGTATGTTCACTATTAGGTATGTTTTGTATGCTAGGATATGATTTTCTCATAATTTTTCAATTCATGTCTACTTAAATGCAATGGTGAGTTCTTCTACAACGCTGTTTTAACTGAAACCATTTTATATAGATAGGAAATTGGTTATTTCGATGTTTTTCACAGCCGTGAATTTGATGAACTTTGTTCATAATCTTTCTTCAAGTTCTTTCTGTTTTCGATGATATAGTTGGTAAGTGCTACTGGCCTATTATTGCGTGCGTTAAATTTTACACAATGGAACCGATAACATTATGCATCTACTACCAGGTATGATAAGCACTATAAAAACCAACTTGGGAAAAGTATTAGCAGATGCATTGAGATATTATTACTTTGATAGGTATATCCATATGAATTTCCTACTTCAGATTGTATATCTACTTAATGTGGTAAAATTCTGTAGAGTTTCAACCTAACATAAGTCTGTTCTAATTGCATGTATGTAGTGATAGCTTGGTTCAGCGGCTGGTGTGAACAAGCTACCAGAGATTTTAAAGAGAGTGATGAGAAAGGATATCGTGAAGCCAAGGTCTAACTATTCTCACCTTCAAGAACTAATTTCTGTCTTAGATATAAAGATACATTGGCATAGCTCCTTGGGTACTTATGATCATGTATATTATTTGGCTTAGTTTGAGGTTGTCTTGTGCTGGAGTTAAACCTTATACCAATAATTTAGGACTTAATCTTCGATTCTAACCGTTAGTTGTATCATTACACCTTTGGATAAAGATATCAGGTTTGTAATGAATGACGGGAGTCATGTATCATTTCATATCTAAGTTTCAACAAGGATGTTATCGTTCAAGCTTTGTCATTTCCTGACTGATGTTTTATCTGTTTCAACTTTTTAGATCAATCGATTATTATTGTAAGATGACACATCTTCAAACAACCACAACCCGGAGTACTTTTCCATCATTCAAGAGTTGTGTTTGTACCTAAAAATTATTCCTAGGCAAAACAATGTACTGTTGAAGTACTTTTTAGGTTCGAGGATCAAAATCGTACAAAACAAATCCAAATATGTTGGATGTCTGTATTTGTTCTGTTTCGGTTACAAAGAGAGGAGATGGGTTGATCTTAGAGGAGGGAAGCAAAGGAAATTGAAGGAATTGTGTGTAGAATTGTGTATTGTGATCTTAGAGGAGGCTTTGTTAGGGCTTACTAAAACCTGTACTTGTTGATGCTAGGGCTATTGTCTATATATATTATTATTATTGACATTTGCTAATGCCATGACCATAACTATGGCCTATTTAAAGTTTTTCACTTGTGAGATTTAATTGCTAGCATTTATGCTTAATTTTTGTACAGGGCATACATAATACCTTCAAGAGATTCAGCCGTGGAAGTTTTCAATCTTGAAATTATGCTTGATGCGATTCTGCAATTTAGATTGTATGCATCTAATTAGCGTTCCCACTCAGATATGGCATTGTATCTATTCTAAATGTTTGCAATTTTGTATAATCATTATATTCTGTTTTATACAAGTATTTTGCATGGATGCACATGAAATAACGAGGTTTTAGTTGAATAAAGCTATGAAATTTCAGAGGCGCATACATATATGCAAGATCTATAGGACTGCGGTAGTCAGAGCTGCATATGTGTTATTAATTCTCTCGGGGAGTGTGAGACATAAATACATATCCATAAATTTTGATGTCGGGTCAGAAATTTATACATACTTATTTCATGCTTCTGCAGCTGGGCAAAAAAGCAATATTACAATTCTCTAACTTGTCAAAAACTCACCATCTACATTAAGTCCCTTACTAAGCGCGGAACAATAATGTATTTCGTGGTAAGCACTAGATGGTGATAGTATGCTTGTGACAATTATACGTGCATAGTTTAAATTTGAAGAGTAGAAGAATGTATACTTAGCTTTTCGAGTGTTTGAGATATGCGCCTCTTAACACAAAGCTTGCTGGAGATAGTAGGCGCTTTGTTCTTGCTAGGAATACTGAATTGCCGTCAACAAGAGGGACCAAATTTCCGCGGACAAGGAGGCTGGTTAGCGCGACTTTTCCTCTTATCCTAGGTTTCCTAATCGAACAAGGACTAATCAACTTGACGAATATATATATATATATATATATATATATATATATATATATATATATATGCTTCTCCTTTTCAATATTCTTTTTTTTTGTTTGCCGGTCGAAGAAAGTATATACTATAGCAATTAGGTATTCGTGGACGCAACAAGGCAAGAAAGCCCCTTCCTCGAGCACGAGACAGCAGAGGACGTTTGTTCCTCGAGTATGTGGCAACAGAAGACTGTCGATCCTCGGGTAAGCGTGAGCAGAGGGTGTCCGGTCCTTGGGCACGCGTCGTTGGCCAGGCGCAAAGGTAAGCGTGTCCCTCTTCTTCCTTCTTTTTATTTTTTTTGACGTGAGTATTGTTTCACTCCTCCTCTTTCCTTTGCGTGAGTATTAAATCACGATAATCATTGTTTGCTTAGTTGCGTCAGGTAAGCATGCTTTTGGTATATTGATTTGATAATGATCTTTTCTTCATAGCCTCTTGCAGGTAAACCCTGATTCCACAATTATTATTTCCAATTGTAGAAATCCTCCATTCATTTTGTTGTAACCTTGTTAAGCTTCAACCAGGTACGCTAGGAGTCATGTAGTTAATCTTGGATCTCGGTCTCGTCGCGGCCGGGACCTTGACACCTTAATAACGATATATCGGGGAGATTATCGGCAAAATCTCGGGAGTCCCAAATCTTATATCCAAATTTTATACGTGTGAATGCCAAGAATTAACTATATTTTTGTTGATTTATTACCAAAAATCTTAACAACCATACTTTAAGAAGAGATCATATTAGTATATTACAATTAAGTTCAAAGTTCCAAAAATCTAGATTAAACAACAAACATATACCTTGAATATCGGGCTAATCTCGGCCGTATCGGCCAATACGACGATATTTGAAGATTCGTCGCACTCTTGAAGCGATACCTTGAATATCGCCGTTGTCGCGGCCGTAACGGCCGATATTGACCACATAGGCTAGGACTTTATAGTATTTTTTTTTTATGCTGATTGTAATTCATATGTATATATAAGTATGTATTTGCATATCAATACTATATATACATAAAATAGAACCAAACCTAGTGTATGATTGTCCAGTTGCTGATGATGTGAATGTTATTCGAACTGTTGTAGATGTCTAATAATCATGAAGATGTTGCTGCTATCGCTTCTAGTCACGATAAAATCGGAAATTCTGATGTTATTTCTTTGGATGATGTGCCCAGCTTTCATGATAAGTTCTTTGATGGTGTTATCGAAGAGGCCGCTGCCCCTGATTATGCTGGTACTCTTATTCTGAATATCAACAGTGCTTTTTCATCCCCAGAGTGTTCGTCCACAGGGCCTTGTTAGGTGTTGTTTGAAGAGAAGAGAATACATGCCTTCGTTTGTTGACTTCAAGACATCCCAAACTCCTTTGTCTGACTGGGCAGGATGGTCTAAAGTTATGTTGAAGAATCCTCAGGTGAAGCTTGTTTTAGAATATTGCTAAGATATTCCATGCTGTGCGGATATCCGAGACTTTGAAAATCAACAAAGACATGAGGGGTTTGTTTGTGTTTTTCTCACGTAGGTACGGTCCAACTCATTCAGCAGCATTTACTTGGGGCGAGTTAACATTCACTTTGGAGGATGTGGTTGTCCTGCTGCAATTGCCAATTGTTGGTAGCATTCCTTCATTGCCAGAGTAGGAGAAAAAGTATGAAATCCTCCTTGTTCAAAACAAATTGGATTAATTATTGGTGGAATGGTAGCACAAGCGTTGATGGTCTCGCTGCTGATCATCCTATTTGTATTGCTGCATTCCTTGTGCTTTGGCTTTCTAGAGACATATTTGAAGATTCTTCTGGAGGTAAAATGAAAGCTCCACTTCTTCCGCTTGCTTTTGCACTTGCTGGTTGATAGTTTTTTATAGTTGTGGTAAATAGAGTTCGTTCAAGACTTGTGAAAATTTGTTTTTAAATTTAATTTCTAAGACTGAAAATAGCAAAACTCAAAAAAAATTGATAATAAAATTGAGAGAGGATTGAGGCTAGGATTCCACTATTTTCCAATTTTTGAAGTGATTAAATTCAATAATTATAATTATACAATTCTAACATTTAATTTGATTATAAAATATAGCAACAAGTAGATTTTCAAAATAACAATTGTATAACAAAAGCATGGAACATCTAAAACCTAAGCCAAAGCATGTACCATCTAACGAAATCACAATTGCTTACCAAAAATCATTAAATCAATTTTTAACCATGGCAATTAATAATAAATGAATTGCATAAATTAATTAAATAAATATTACCACATAATCTTTGGAAAATTAGCTTCCTCCGTCACCTCAAAGATAGGGTTTAGCTCCTCATTGTATTGGAAAACCCTCAAAAAGATATTTCATAGCTCAAAAAGTGTTTACAATAATGAAATAGAGGTAACACAGGAGAACAAATACGCTTATAACCGTTACAGAGACTGTTCTCTGCTTTATTGAAGAAGACATAAATAAAGAACGGACCAGGGACGCTTCAGAAATTCAAAAGTATAAACAACGGGTTCAGCGACAGTTCCAGCGACAGTTTTCTGGAGCCTTTGTTCTTTGTTTTCTTCTTTACAACAACAGAAAAAAATATTTTCCTGGATTTTTCTTTCGATCTCTGGCTACCTCTTGATCTCTCCCCCATGCTCTTTGATCTCTCTTATGACTCGATCCCATCTATTAATACAACAAAGGCCACCAAATCTTAAAAGAATAATCATTAACAGTGAAGATACTCGGGTATTTTTTTCATATAAAACTCCCATAATTTGATTTGATACTCTGCCTTGATTTCGTGTATCTTTTGATTTTGTGCAATTCACTCTTGATAAGGCTAGTATATTCTCTGTTTTAAAACCCCAAAATCATGTAAGATATCTTCATAAACCCAAAATCAGATTCACGGAAGAAAAGATATGGTTTCCCACCTATTTCAAAATTAAATGAGGTGGGTGCCCTCATCCAATGTATGGGTGCCTTTAGTAATTCTTCATGGGTGCCTTTAACACTTTTTCGAGCCAATTTTCCCAAAAATGTTTATTTTCCAAAAATACCTATAAATACATAAAAACACAATATTAGTACAAAATGAGTTCCAACACTATAAAAGTTGAGAGAAAATTAGACACATAAATATGTCTACCCCCAAACTTATTATTTGCTAGTCCTCGAGCAAATCTAATCTAAAAAATACTAACTCACTTTCGCAGGCATCGCGATTGCGCTTAGCGTGTGCAATAAGCCTTTAATCCTATAGGTGTCCCTACCGGACGAGTTTTAGTCTCATGAGGTTTTACCAAAGGTGTTCCCTCCAAATTCTAGCTACCTGTGAACAATTAAGGGTAGACACTAAACAAACTATTTAGTTGGCATACTAAATTCTTCGCCTATAAGAATCATTACCCTATATGAGTCCAATTATTGTACACGAGTTTTCACCCAGCGTACTAAAATTCATACAATAATTCAAAACTCTACTTAAATAGTTGTTCAGCCACGATACTCAGAATCTATCAAAGTACAATCACATGGAAAGATTTAGAAGATGGATATCGACAAAATGAAGTTTGCGCGTGTTGACTAAAGTGAACGGTGTTTCCCATATCTGTCTGAAGGTCAGTGCCAGGATGAATGGCTTGAGATACGCTCCCACTAGTCTTATTCCTTAAACTAATATCGACTCAGCTGGTATGTACAAGGGTCCCAACAGTAGATTTATTGAAAATATTTTAAGTGTACTGACAACATGATTGGATCAAATGAATCCAAGCGCATGCTCCTTATCAGCATCGTACATGATAGTTCTCATGGATCCTGCGTTCCACGCTTGCTTAGGCGACGGAGACAGGGAGAACACACATATATTGCTATCAAAGTGTCAATACTCGATGATTTTTTATTTGTTTTAATAATAATGGTCTAAATAATACAATAATGGGGCTTGATCTCAAACACTTCATCCTGGCGGTGATAACAATTTGATACTGGTATCTCACCAAATCACTTAGAGAAACACAAAAATTGCAAAAATAAAAATAAAAGGTGATATGGTCAAGATAGATTCCGAGATATGGTGACAACTATCATGTTATTTCTAACACCTGAGCTAGGAATCCTTTTATGAATAGACCATTTAGCTAGGCACACCAATTCCTATAGAAAAACAGCTAAGTTTCCATCTACCTAGAATGGTTAGTGTCATCCTAAATTGTTCACAAGTTTCTAGACTTTGGAGTTTCATGTTTCATTAAAAGTTTCTCCCTTACCCCCAAACTTAAATCTAACATTGTCCTCAATATTCTAAAGATGAATGTTTAAATATATGAACAAGGAAAAATTGTTACCAATCGAAGGAAAGGAGTTAAGGAAAGATATTACTGTGTCGCATGAGCATAGGTTACCTCCCAAGAAGTGCTAAGTTTAAAGTCTTCAGCCAGACTAAGAAAGAATTAGTCACCTCACAAAATCATAGAGCAACAGTTGGAACAACTGTGGGTCTTCTGAATAAAATAATACTATCCAAAATAGAAGGAAATTACAGCAGACCCAGAAAGTGAGCAAACCGAGCGCACCCGTATCTAGTTTTCTATTTAAGACAACTATATCTAGCTGTGGTTCAGGTTCAGGTTCTATGAAAGGGTCTAGATAAATATCTTTAGGCTGACTTTCCTCATAAGCAGGATCCGGAGGATCAGGTTGTAGAGTCTGGAAAAACTCAAATAATAAACTTAAGTCACATAATAATAACCTGAATAATTGTGGTTCCTCAAAGTCAATCAGATTTGACCCACACAATTGAGTACTATGAAAATGGTAGTCATTCTTAAGCAAATGTGTCGATTCTAATCTCCTAAAGTAATTAGGCTTAGCCTCAAAACTTGACACTTTACACATTTAAAATTCAAACATTCCCACATATGGAAAAAAATATTTTGGTGGGAAAACAAAGTCAATCTTGGTATTATTTCCTGGGTAGACCACATCAACCAGAGGATGGGTCTCTAACAACTGAACTTCTTTCTAGACATCAATAGGCTTAGGGAATCTAGTTTGAAGATGATCTTGAAAAATGGTAGAGGTGCATATGTTAAGTCCCAAGTGAGGGACTTTAAGCAGGGATACTTGACAATCACAAGAATCATCGGTACCCCCAAACTTAGGATTCTAGGATCCTAGGGTGGACATTACTCTCAGATGGACTAGACATTGTTGGTTGGATTCTAGGGTCCTTAAGGTCAGAACCAAACTCAGCTTCATCTATAAAAGGAACTAAGGTAGATTTATAAACTAGTAGAAGTTCAAATTTAGCTTTCCATATATTATAAGTGTCCATCAAAGATGCAGAATCTAACAATTTATTCACCTCATTAATAACACTATCTTCGTCAATATCAAACCCAAAGTGGGCTAGGCATTTCTCTAATGAATCTTCTAACAAAGTGTTTGGTAAAGATTTCTGAACTGAAGTACTAGTTACGTTCGCTTCTTCTAAACCATAGATCTCACAAGAAGGTTGTCTACTCATACTAAATAGATTCAGTCCAACAGTCATATTACCAAAGGAAAAATTAATTATTCAATTTCCCTAATTGATGATGAAATTATATGTAGCTAAAAAGGGACGACCTAAGTTCACTAGAATTTGAGCCTCTGGGACCTGAAAAGGTTGGGTGTCTAGGACAAAAAAATCAACCGGGGAAACTATTCTATCAACCTGAATCAAATCATCCTATATCACATTAAAATTCTCTAGGAGTCTATCATCTTCGTCAGAGACTATTGTCTTCGAAGTGTTAGACTCTAAATCACTAGTCTCAGGAAAAACTCATTCTCTAAACCATTATCCACTTCAAAACAAGAAAATTCTACACCGTCTAAAATAGTGGTATCTCTAGTCAAATCCTCTTCCTTTTGAATATGTGAATAATCATTAAAGTTATTTGGATTTGACATAGAAATAAAACTATCATCATGAAGCACAATTGGAGTGACAATTTCTTGATCACTCTGCCTGTATATTTCAAGTTTTTCACCAATACTATCTTCATCATCATAATAATATGAAGATGTTTGAACCCGTCTAAATAAGTAGTGTTACTAATTCTATCCTCGCCCTGTTGACTAGGTGAATAATTATCAAGGGTATCACTATATTGGAAATTAAGATCATTTTGAGCAATATCATTTTTTGCAAGACTTTCATTCACACTTAATGCAAATCTATTTGTATTCTCAGTCAACTGATTGAGGGATTCGTCTAGAGAAAGATTTGGGCTACTATTTGTTCCCCCCCATCTTAATTCGAACCTTTTTGTATTCTCAGTCAACTCCTTGAGGGATTCTTCTAGAGAAAGAGTTGGACTACTAATTCTTCCTCTCACACTTAATTCAAACCTATTTGTTATCTCAGATATCTTCTTGAGTGATTCTTCTAGAGGCATAATATGTTCATGATGAGTACTAGATTGCAACTGCTTTAGGGCATCCCTCCAAGACAAAGAACTCGAATTTTGCTCATTTTCATGTTCATAAGACGGGTGTATGTATGAATAGTAATTGGGATCACCTTGGTATGAACCATAACCTTCAGAAGGTTGGTAGTGGTCCCTAAGTACTATCCACACTATGTTGATAGTATGGATAATGTCTATTTTGAAATTCAGTCGGATATTCATTGTATTGGTCCTCATAATACAAGTTCGACATTTTCTAACAAAAACTTCATATATATACAAAATAAACTCTAAAAATAAATCCTACCGGAAGGGGTTCTAAACATACACAAGCAAGACCGACTCAAGCAAATCAAACCTATTGAATCTAGCAAACAAAAAGCATGATGACTCCACTTAGAATATTTCTAGACCAGCTTCTATTCTTTCGAAAGGCAACTAGTTACAGTTTTAGCAAACCTCTAAGAACGATCCGAATTAGATTAAGTCGAAGAGAAACAAGATAAGCTCTAAAGGAGCTTTGACAACCCTGCCTCTTTGGCAACTTTTCCTTGGGTTACAAGGCGGATCTAATCAACTTAAAATAATCTTCCTGAACTTTAAGTTAGGCTAACAAAGTAACCAATACAGTCCTTTTGAATGATTTTCCAATAAGCTCGTTACCCTATAGGTCTCTTTCTAGTCAAATTTTAGGCTTAGGTTCGCGTTAGGTAACGTGTTCCTAAGACGGGCAATAAGGAAACGGTGATGAAATCCGCGTCCTTATCTTATATGGCCAGTCCTTGCCCTTTACTAGAAAAGAAATCCGTATTCAAGTCCTCAACATATATGCATTACGAAGGAATACAGAAAACCCACTGACAGGGGATTCGTGGGTGGTTAGAGTCTTACCTCCCGTACCATACGGGCGATGACCGTTGAAGTCGACTCAGGCCACCGACTGCTATGTCAGTGTACGAACCCGAGGGGCCGAGACAATATCGTAATTGTCGTCCTTCCCTATGCAGTTTATATTTAATACCCTTCCTTAGAGTTTTAAAAAATAAAATAATATCCAAAAGTTCAAAGTCCAAAGTCCAAAAATAACAAAAAATAGAAAATACCTAAAATAATTACAAAAATAATAAGAAATTTCCTAATACAGTTTTCTAAAAAGAAAAAAAAAACTAAAAAGAAAAAAATTAAATAAAAAAATAAGAATAATGTTTCTTCTTTTTTTCCATTCTTTTCGCTTTGTCTTTGATTCCAAGTCTTTAATCAATCAATATAATCTTTAGCTCCAATTTCTTTTTTGATCCAAAACCTGTAGTACAAAGAAAATACCCAAAAACGTAAAATAGAACAAAAAAAAATATAACTAAACTAACTAACCTAAAAGAAAATAATCTAAAAACAATTCTAAAAACAAGTCAGCGTCGGCAGCGCCAAAAATTGATAGATTTTTATAGTTGTGGTAAATAAAGTTCGTTCAAGACTTGTGAAGATTTGTTTTTAAATTTAATTTCTAAGACTAAAAATAGCAAAACTCAAATAAAATTGAGAGAAGACTGAAGCTAGGATTCCACTATTTTCTAATTTTTAAAGTGATTAAATTCAATAATTATAATTATGTAATTCTAACATTTAATTTGATTCTAAAATATAGCAATAAGTAGATTTTCAAAATAACAATTGTTATTGTATAACAAAAGCATGGAACATCTAAAACCTAAGCCAAAGCGTGTACCATCTAACGAAATCACAATTGCTTAACAAAAATCATTAAATCAATTTTTAACCAAGGCAATTAATCATAAAT
Source organism: Papaver californicum (assembly GCA_023531435.1). NCBI lineage: Eukaryota > Viridiplantae > Streptophyta > Magnoliopsida > Ranunculales > Papaveraceae > Papaver > Papaver californicum. Next base: position 590,532 of record JAJJMC010033286.1, on the reverse strand, counting down.
GAATTGCATACATTAATTACATAAATATTATCACATAATCTTTGGAAAATTAGCTTCCTCCGTCGCCTCAGAGATGGGGTTTAGCTCCTCATTGTATTGGAAAAACCCTTAAAAATATATTTCATAGCTCAAAAAGTGTTTACAATAATGAAATAGAGGTAACACAGGAGAACAAATACGTTTATAAGCGTTACAGAGACTGTTCTCTGCTTTATTAAAGAAGACAGAAATAAAGAACGGACCAGGGACGCTTCAGATATTCAAAAGTATAAACAACGGGTTCAGCGACAGTTTTCTGGAGCCTTTGTTATTTGTTTTCTTCTTTACAGCAACAGAAAAAAATATTTTCCTGGATTTTTCTTTCGATCTCTGGATACCTCCTGAGCTCTCCCCCATGCTCTCTGATCTCTCTTATGACTTGACCCCATCTATTTATACAACAAAGGCCACCAAATCTTCAAAGAATAATCATTAACAGCGAAGATACTCGGGTATTTTTTTCATATAAACTCCCATGATTTGATTTGATACTCTGCCTTGATTTAGTGTATCTTTTGATTTTGTGTGATTCACTCTTGATAAGGCTAGTATATTCTCTTTTTTAAAACCCCAAAATCACGTAAGATATCTTCATAAACCCAAAATCAGATTCGAGGAAGAGAAGATATGGTTTCCCGCCTATTTCAAAATTTGAATTAAATGAGGTGGGTGCCCTCATCCAATGTACGGGTGCCTTTAGTAATTCTTCATGGGTGCCTTTAACACTTTTTTGAGCCAATTTTTTCAACAATGTTTATTTTCCAAAAATACCTATAATACATAAAAACACAATATTAGTACAAAATGAGTTCCAACATTATAAAAGTTGAGAGCAAATTAGACACATAAATGTGTCTATCACTGGTGGAAAGACTCTTCCTCTTTGTAATTTGTTCCTTGGTAATTTATGTACTCATTTAGAATTTTCACTCTTGACATGAAGACTTCCAATGGTTACGCCAAGGTAGAATCTTTTTATTCACGTTATGTTCATGCAAGCCTGGTTTTGGGAACATTTTCTTGAGTACGCACCAAAAACTCGACCTTCTTTTCCACGTGAAAAGCCAGAGTATGCTAGAATACTTCGTTGGAGTAAGAAGAAACCTTCCCCTGTTAATCTTATTAGTTTGATGGATAATGAGAAGAAAGTGAAATTCAGACCTTGGGGTTCAAAGCTTCCTCAGGTGATTCCATCGGGGACTTTTGCTAACAAATCCGGTATTTTCTTACACTCTGGCCTAAGTGATAACAGTAACATCGCTAGTGTTGGTAAAGCTACTTTCATGAATAGTTGTATCCCAGGATTCGTTCTTGCCCTCTCTTTTGATAGCTACGTCATTCATTGCTACAATATTGATAAGGCAGCTCGGCAGATGGGTTCTGATCGATCCATTCCTTGTTATCGCACTTTGACGCCTTCTATAGATGAATTCAGGGTTCTGAGGGTGCCCACAGTATTACTGGTCGAAGTATTCCCTTTCTCCAGGCCAACAGAAAAGGACGTGTTACGAATGAGTATGTTGATTTCTGGAATGTTGATAGACACATTTTAGTGTCTAAATTGTACCTTAGTTTCTATTAAGTTAGTATTCGATTTTGCAAATATTACGTGTTTTTATGCTTTTGTAGGTACATTAGAAGAATAAACATTTGTGGAAAAATCGGCTCAAAAAGTGTTAAAGGCACCCGGGAAAATTGATTAAGGCACCCACACTTTGGATTGGGGGCACCCCTTTCATTTCAAATTCAAAATATGGCGGGAACACGGGTGTTAAAGAAGAGAAAGTGATGTGCACTCTATTCACGTAATTTGTGAGTTGTTTTGAGTTCCAATTTGTTCCAAAAGCTACAAGAGTCCAAGACCAACTCAAACACATCAAGTTAGAGTGATTTACGCCGGAGAATATTGCACAATCATGAATTTGGACGGAAAAATGGATTCCGGCTTGGAATCGGATTTGTGAAGATTTGGATAGATTTTAACGTGTTTGATTGGGTTTGGAAGACTCCCTAGGGTTTGTACAACCTATATATACCAAGAGAATTGATTAAAAAGGGGTGGGGAAGCTTGGAGAAGCTCTAAACTCATTGCCGGAATTGACATCGTTCCGGCCGTCGACTGTACTTCCTTGTCTGTTGACGGAGAAGAAGACTCAGCAACCTTTACAAACGTTGCTGTTCCTGTTTCGTTTTCCTTCTTCTTTCCTGTTGCTTATTTCCTCTGTGTAACGGCTGAACCTTCACCTGTAACGCTTATAAGCGTATCTATTCAGCTGTTTTACACCTATTTCACCATTGTAAGCACTTTTTGAGCAATGAAAGAGTATTTTGAGCAAGTTTTCTCCACCATGAGCTAAGTTTATTTACTGGGATGATGGATAAGGTAAATTCTCAATTTTATGTAATTTAATTATTTTCTAATAATTATTTATAATTCTTTTATTATTAGAATTGCATAGTTTTAAATAGTGAAAACGGTTTTCTTTCAACAGTTGTGCTTTTGCTTGATGGATTATGCTTGGTTAATTAATTTTGATAGTCCATGCTTGTGATTTACCTCTGTTTGTTAGCATAACAAAACCAATTTTGGAAATTATTTGTGCTTCAATTAATTTAAAAAGAATTAACTGATTAATCATATAGGTTGTTAGATTTACCTGATTCCTGATTCCTGGTCCTTTTAGAATTATTTAAAAATCATCCTTAGGTTATTTAGTCTTTTTCTTACTCCTGGAATTTTCTAGAATTAATTTAAATCATTATTTTCTAAAATCACTACCTTTACAAGTTCGAGTAACGAATCTTTATTTACCATTCTAAAATTACATCAATTTTTGGCGCCGCCGACGCGGACTTGTTTTTAGGTTTAGGGTTTTAGATTTATTTTTAGGTTTTTATTTTTATTTTTATTATTTTACTTTGTTCTATTTTACGTTTCTTTTGGTATTTCTCCTTTTTGCTACAGGTTGAATTTTTGATCGAAAAAGGAAGTAAGACAAAGTTTTGGAATTAAAGCTAAAGACTTGGAATTAAAAAGGGAAAAGCTTAAAGAACGAAAAAGAAGATCGAAGATTTTAGTTTATTTTTCTTAATTAGATTTTTTAGTTTATTTTAATTAGTTTTAATTAATTTAGAAAATTGTATTAGGGTTTTAATTATTTCTGTAATTTTTCTTTTATTTTTTGGACATTTTTGGACATTTTTGGACATTTTTGGACTTTTTATTATTTTTAAACCCTACGGAAGAGTAATTTTAAATATCAAACTGTGTGCAGGGACGGACGACAATTACGATATTGTCTCGGCCCCTCGGGTTCGCACACTATTGAAAAGGATATTAGTGGCCCGAGTCGACTTCAACGGTTCATCGCCCGTCTAGTACGGGAGGTAAGCTTCGACCAACCCACGAATCTCCTGTCAGTGGGTTTTCTGGACGCCTTTGTATGCATATATGTTGAGGACTGAATACGGAACTTAATTTTTGCATAGTAAAGGGCAAGGCCTGGCCATACAAGATAAGGTTTCGGATTTCATCACCGTCTCCTTCTTGCCCGCCTTAGGAAAACGAAACCTACGCGAACCTAAGCCTAAAATCTTGACTAGAAAGAGACCTATAGGGCATCGAGCTTATTGGAAAATCTTTCAAAAGGACTGTACGGGTTACTTTATTAGCCTAACTCGAAGTTCAGGAAGATTATTTTAAGTTGATTAGAGCCGCCTTGTAACCCAGGGAAAAGTGCCAAAGAGACAGGGGTATCAAAGCTCCATTGAGCTTCTCCTGTTTCTCTTCGACTTAATCTAATTCAGATCGTTCTAAGAGGTTTGCTAAAATTATAACCAGTTGCTTTTTGAAAGAATAGAAGCTGGTCTAGAGACAATCTAAGTGGAACCATCATGCTTGTTGTTTGCTAGATTTAGGTTTGATTTGGTTGAGTCAGGGCACGATTGTGTTTGATTAATTGCTTGTTAGGATTTAATTTTTGCATGCCAAGAACGCCCTTAAGGCGAACTTGGGATAGAGACCCTCAAGGTAGGACTTGTAGTTCACCTTAACCTTGAGAAGTCAACTGAGAGTGAAATAGTCACTCCCGAGACCGTGTCAGCAATGACAACTCTGAAGGATTTGTGGAATCCAACCAGGACCTTACGTCCATCTTGCATCAAGTTAGCCGCTACTGAAGCGAGCTACGAACTGAAACCCAAAATCATCCAGATGCTTCCATTATTCTTAGGAAAAGAGAACGAGAATCCCTATTTTCATGTTAGGGAGTTCGAGGAAATATGTAGCATAATCAGGATTAGAGACTTGAATGACGAGTGTATTAAACTTAGACTATTTCCCTTTTCACTAAGAGATAGAGCCAAGTCATGGTGGTATAGCTTGGCCCCTCAGTCGATTGAGACCTATGCCCAACTTACTTCATCTTTTATTCAGAAATTCTTCCCTAAGAACAGAATATCCTCATTTAGGCAGAAAATTTTCATGTTTTCTCAACAAGAGGGAGAGTCTCTGTATGTTTATGTAGAAAGGTTCAACGACTTAGTGTCCCAATGCCCAGACCACGGTTTAGATGAGTTAAGTCTAGTTCAGATTCTCTATGAGGGTTTGGATTGTTCGACTGTAACCTTGGTTGAGTCCTTGTCGATCGGAGAATCCGACAGTAAGACCCCTGCTGAGGCGATGCAATTTCTGAGTGACATCGCCGAGAAAACCCAGCAGTGGGAGAGCAATAGAAATCCCAACCCATTGGAATCCTTATCTAGAAGGCTAGAACTGGTCGAAATGAATCAAACTAGTAGTTTAGAGCCCCAACCCAATCCAAGAGGCGTCAATGAAATAGAGACGGGTGAGAAATCATCAAGTCACGTGAATGCAGTCACGACCCTCAGGAATGGTAAATTGGTGGACAACGGGGTAACTGGGCCTGATAGTGGACATACTGTAGTTCACCCTGACCCAATAGCCGAAGAGACTGATAAAGTCTCTGATGAGCCTGAGGAAACCCCTCGGGCCACTGATTTTATGCCTAGAGCCCCTTATCCAAGGTTGTTAGCACCTACTAGGAAGGACCCCAGCTTAGAAACTGTCAACATGATAGAGACACTAGTTCAGGAGACATTACCAAACACTTTGATAGAAGACCCATTAGAGAAATGTCGAGCCCACTTTGGATTAGATTTTCATGAGTTGGACTTTAAGCATGACCCACCAGATACCCTGATAAGTAGTAAGTTAGGCCTATCAGAAGAGGAATCCAAACCGTCTAGTGAGATGGAGCTTAGGCCCAACCTATTAGAAGATACATTAGAAAAATGCCTAACCAACTACAGATTTAATGGCAATAATGATAGGGTTATTGATGAGGTGCGTACTTTGTTAGGCTTTGCACCACCGGATTGTAATTTAGAAGAAGCAGTTGACTATTTTCGAGAATCTAACGATCCGGAAATGAGGGAAATTGTTATTAGTCTATCTAGAGACACTGAAAACTCTAAGTTTGGGGGTGACTATCATTCTCCATGTGCTATACCATTAACTCTTAAGAAGGTCCCTAGCTTGGGACCTGACATAGGCACCGCTGCAATTTTACGAGATCATCCTCCAGCTAGATTTACCGATCCTCAGTTGCCAGAAACCCATCCTCTGGTCGATGTGGTTTACCTAGATAGGGATCAAGGTGTACTCAGATCGTTTATCCTCTTAGCTTGCTGCAGTTTACTTCTACCGTGGGGCACACTATTTGATTCAGATGACCCACAGTTATTCCGATTATTGCTATATGATTTAAGGGGTGACTAATTCTTTTCTAGTCTGGCTGAAGACTTTAAACTTAGCACTTCTTGGGAGGTAACCCATGCTCAGGCATTCAGGTACTATCTTTCTGACTCCCTTACTTTTACTCTTTTGGTATTGTTCTTTACTTAGAAACATTGAGGACACTGTTTAATTTAAGTTTGGGGGTATTGAGGGAGACTTTTTAAGATTAATAAGATTTGGAATTTAGAAGCATGTGAACAATTCAGGGTGACACTAACCACTCTAGGTAGATGGAAACTTAACCATTTTGCTATAAGGATTGGTGTGCCCAGCTAGATGGTCTATTCATAAAGGAGACAGAGTTCAGGTGTTAGAAATAACATGATAGTTGTCACCACCACATCACGTTCTGTTTTATTATTCGTAATTTCGTGTTTCTCTGAGAGTATTGGTGGGTCCTAGCATCGACATGTTAATTAGCACTTGAATGACGTTTAGTGTGTTGAGATCATGCCCCACATGAATAATACGTTAGTGTTTTAGAGTTATGTGTGTGGTCCCCCTGTCTCCGTCGCCTAAGCAAGCGTGGAATGCAGGATCCATGGGAACACACATGTATTAGGTGTCAGAAAAAAAAAAAGAAAAAAAAAATCGAAAAAAAAAAAAAAAAAAAAAAATCGAAAAGAAGTTAGAAAAAATTGAGAAAAAATAGTATTTGGTATTTTAAAGTTCTCCCTGTCTCCGTCGCCTAAGCAAGCGTGGAACGCAGGATCCATGGGAACTTGTAAATATTTTAGTTAATAGTAACCGTTGAACATAAATGGGGAGTATCTCGACACACTAGGTTTCATCTTGGTACTGACCTTCAGACAGATATGGGAGACATCGTTCGCCTCAGTCAACATTTAAGACCTTCTACAGTCTACTTTCATCTTATAAGTCTTTTCATGTGATGGGTGGTTAGATAACTGTCTGAGTAGAACTCTGTTGTCTTAGATATGAATTTTAGTATGCTTGAGTTAACACTCGTGTACAGTGATTGGATTCATAAAGGGTAATGGTCCCTATAGCCGATTATCTAAGTAGCCAACTAACTAGCTTGTTTAGTGTCTACCCTTAATCGTTCACGTGTTGCTAAGATCTAGATCCAGGTTTTGTGGGTAAACCTCTTGTAAACCCTCACGAGACAAAACTCGTCCACTAGGGACACCTAGGGGTTTAATGGCTTACTGCATATGCTAAATGTAGTCGCGATTCCTGTGAAAGTGAGTTAGGATTTTTACTTTATTTTTAGAGTAGTTTGCTCGAGGAATAGCAAAATAGTAAGTTTGGGGGTATTTGATAGACACATTTTAGTGTCTAAATTGTACCTTAGTTTCTATTAAGTTAGTATTCGATTTTGCAAATATTACGTGTTTTTATGCTTTTGTAGGTACATTAGAAGAATAAAGATTTGTGGAAAAATCGGCTCAAAAAGTGTTAAAGGCACCCGGGAAAATTGATTAAGGCACCCACACTTTGGATTGGGGGCACCCCTTTCATTTCAAATTCAAAATATGGCGGGAACACGGGTGTTAAAGAAGAGAAAGTGTTGTGCACTCTATTCACGTAATTTGTGAGTTGTTTTGAGTTCCAATTTGTTCCAAAAGCTACAAGAGTCCAAGACCAACTCAAACACATCAAGTTAGAGTGATTTACGCCGGAGAATATTGCACAATCATGAATTTGGACGGAAAAATGGATTCCGGCTTGGAATCGGATTTGTGAAGATTTGGATAGATTTTAACATGTTTGATTGGGTTTGGAAGACTCCCTAGGGTTTGTACAACCTATATATACCAAGAGAATTGATTAAAAAGGGGTGGGGAAGCTTGGAGAAGCTCTAAACTCATTGCCGGAATTGACAGCGTTCCGGCCGTCGACTGTTCTTCCTTGTCTGTTGACGGAGAAGAAGACTCAGCAACCTTTACAAACGTTGCTGTTCCTGTTTCGTTTTCCTTCTTCTTTCATGTTGCTTATTTCCTCTGTGTAACGGCTGAACCTTCACCTGTAACGCTTATAAGCGTATCTATTCAGCTGTTTTACACCTATTTCACCATTGTAAGCACTTTTTGAGCAATGAAAGAGTATTTTGAGCAAGTTTTCTCCACCATGAGCTAAGTTTATTTACTGAGATGATGGATAAGGTAAATTCTCAATTTTATGTGATTTAATTATTTTCTAATAATTATTTATAATTCTTTTGTTATTAGAATTGCATAGTTTTAAATGTGAAAACGGTTTTCTTTCAACAGTTGTGCTTTTGCTTGATGGATTATGCTTGGTTAATTAATTTCGATAGTCCATTCTTGTGATTTACTTCTGTTTGTTAGCATAACAAAACCAATTTTGGCAATTATTTGTGCTTCAATTAATTTAAAAAGAATTATCTGATTAATCATATAGGTTGTTAGATTTACCTGATTCTTGATTCCTGGTCCTTTTAAAATTATTTAAAAATCATCCTTAGGTTATTTAGTCTTTTTCTTACTCCTGGAATTTTCTAGAATTAATTTAAATCATTATTTTCTAAAATCATTACCTTTACAAGTTCGAGTAACGAATCTTTATTTACCACTTTAAAAACTACATCAAATGCACAACTTATTCTTCTCAAGAACTTTATATTAAGTAGTCCTTCTGATGTTCGCGGTGAACCTTCTGAAAGGGAGTTGGTTGATCAGCTGAATTTGAGGGTTACCTATGAATTAAAGCGTGATTCGATCGTCGCTTGAAATAGGTTTCTCAAATTATCTTTTATTTAATTACTATATATTTTTTTAATAATTAAATATTTAATTCTTCCTTTCATAGTCGTGGTTCACAAAACACTTTGTTTCTAAGATTACGGCAAGCACTTCTCTTCAATCTGGGAAGATGAGACCACGAGTAATTATGCCTGGGAGTGGAGACCGTCCTTCGAAGAAAGTAAGTGTCTTGTATTTTCTCTTAGTCTTTTTTTATGTATGAAGCATATTTATACTTTTATTCTGATAAACATCTTTGTATAGCCTGAGAATGTAACTCATCAGAGTGATTTGATTGTTCGACCTTTTGAGTTTGTTGTCCCAGCTGTTCTTGGTGTTTCATCTCCTTATATTGTAAATAGAATTTCTTTTAGGAATTTCTGAATAACAATTCTATGTCTTGCTGAATTTGATGGATTCTGATTCTTATAAATGACTGCTTAGACGACTAGTAATATAAATACTTCAACATTAGAAAGCACCGTTGTGGTTGGAAATTCTGAGGAAGAAGATACATATGACCATGTACTTGAGAAATCATCCCGAACTGAAGTAATCGAAGAATCTAGGGTTGAGAATGAAGAACTTGGTGGTGAATCACATTTCGAGGTACCTTCTGATCCTAATGGCTTGTCACAGCTCCAATTAAGTCTCCTTCATTGTTTTGGAATTATTATTACATAATTCTAGCTCTTAAACCCCCAAATGATTAGAACCATGCATGATTTCATGTAGAATTTTGGCGACTTTCGCCGTCAGAAAATTCAGATTCAGGTCTTCTTGCTGTAATGACTGTAGAATCTTCGTCCTAAGTCAAAATGAGGTGTTTGACCTCTCATTATTTAGATAAGATATATATATATATAACTTATTAAAAAATAATTTATGAATTTGGAGTCCTTTTGCTAGGTGAAAAATACCTGACACCGAGCGTCCAGAACTTTTCCAGGAAGAATTTTGTAGGTTTTCAGCTGCCATGTAGTCGACTGTTTAATCTGCCCTTATTAAATCGCTTCTCCGAATATCACACCCTTTTAGATTGTTTTAATATACATCCATATAAATCATTTGGCATATAAATCACCCCAAAATTCTTTACCAGTTAGCGCCAGTTTCAATTCTTCCAAAGAGTTATGTAAAGACGTTTCTGACGATATATTCGTAAGATGACCCATATCTTTTCTAAACCATATGCCATGACCCAAAAAACTTTTTGATGAAATTTTAGGTTGATAATGGTCATATTTTATGAACTTTATGATCTATGTTTCAATTCCTTGTGTTTAAGTTATTTTAGCTCATTATCTCTACAATGCCTTTTTTTTAGGGGGAGAATGCACCAAATCAGAGAGATGAACTTGTAGATGGAAGATTGCAAATTACTATGATCCGTGACACTGGTGATGTATATTTTCCACCTCGAAATCATGGGAAAGCTCTTCCGAATACGAGTGTTGAATGAAACACTCTGAGTGACACCGTTATACAGAATGCTGACATGATGAAGACTGTACTGATTGAATATCCGAATGCTAGAGTTTATTTTGACTTCAGGTTTGATAGGAATCGACTTGACTATGTGCACATTGGTGGCTTCACTATTTCATCCTTCCACACTGAGTTGTATACTAAAGTATGGAAGAAGTTCGACCATTTCTTCGTAGGTAACCCCAAGAACTATGTACTCTGGAGAATGATGTAACTGTATTACGCCAACTGTGGGTGAGATGATTCATCTCCCTCGTAAAGAGATTTCTGTTATGGTACTTCAAGACCGGAAGGATTCTTTGGATGAGGATGAAAGGGCTAAGCTTGAGTTCGCATGGCTTCATCGTCATGTTAAAGCTATTGAGAAGCGTTTGCAAGAAGGAGGCACGACTCCTAGTTTGGGGACGATCACCAAGGATAGACATGAAGTTGAGAGGCTTTCTCGGGAATTGAAGCTTGCTACCGAGCTTTTTGGAAGGTTGGATAAGGCGTATTCCGAAGGTGGTGAACCGGTTTTCAAGGGATTTTTCTATATTTTCTTAGTTTTATAGGTTTTCTGAGATGTATGACTCTTTGTGGTTTTATTTTGGGATTTTTTTTTCTGAGTAGGTGGGTATTTTTCGAATAACTTGCAAAGACATATATATTTTTGAGGGAAATAATACTTTGCTTGATTAATAAATTGAAATTTTAAGTATGAATGCAAGATGTTGCAAACATTTTAGAGGAATTATAAATGTTGCATGAAACATGGAAATATTGTAAGGTGGAAACAAGACGTTTTAAGTGTTGTAAGCTGTAAGCCACTTTGTATGTATGACCACCCCTTCTGTTTTGTCAGTATTGACCAGTTTGTAGTAGCCACCGATCATGGTTCCAGTGATGAATACGACTCTTCTTCAGGAGAGGCTGTGATTTTCTCCACTGTATCTCCGACATGGAAGGTATTGGGTTTAGTCCCCTTAACTTCACGACATGTCTTCTGAATGCCCGGTTATTGGTTTTCGTATATCTGGTAGAGACGATCCATACCCATTCGATAAATTTTTGAAAAAGATCAGTTTCCCATTCACATCGCCGAGTCAGAGTAGGGTTGATATACAGGTCAAGTCCCCAAGCTTTGATGGGACATGGGATTGCTGGTCGCAAATAAGTTGGTTGGATATGACTTACTTGTGTGAGAAACCTTCATACATATGTTGCTATATCCTTTCCTGGTAATTGCTTCATATCCAACTTCATTATGCTACGAAACTCGTCTGATAGGTCGTCCTTGGGATTTGCTGGCTTGTTTGAGAGTATTGGAGTTGTTGGTTCCGATAGAGGAGATTCACTTGCTCCCATCTTGTTGCTATGAACCCTAGGGAGTCCCAGAACCATATCATAGCTTGGATCCTTTTTAATGATCTAGAATTTGGCGTTCGTTCAGGAGTCACCCATCTTTACCTCAAGAGTGATGTAGCCGTAAGCACTCAGGGACTTCCCTTTAGAATTCTTGATTATGGTGGGCGAGTGCGTGGCTTTGTGGCTAGAGATCCCTGCATCTCTCAGAGTCTTGATAATGATGATATTGACATCAAGGCCTGCATCAATTAGTATTTGCTCGAACTGGGTGTCTTTGAGGCAAGCAGTGGTGAGAAGTCCCCATCTAGGTTTCTCATCGTGTTTGATGACTATGTCTCCTGAAGTGGACTTGGGTTGCATGGTAGCTTTTCGAAAAAAGTAGGCGCTTACCCGACACGACATGATTGAGGGAAGTAAAAATATCTTTGCGTTGTGCCATTGATAGGTAAAGAAGTTCACATATGTGCTCCATCATGGATTGAACATTCCTGTTGACAGAATCTCAAGAAAGGGTGAAGCTCCTAACGGGGAGTGGATCTATGCGGACACCTTCAGTCCCCATGCGTAACTCTCCTGAATCAATCTTTTCTCTGAATATACGTATAAAGCCATTGCATTCGCTAGTGAGATGATTGACGAATCTGTGGAAGTGTCTGTACTTTGATTTGACATGTCCTCTTTGCTAAGCGGCTGTCATACATGCGGTAACTTGATAGCTTCATTTTGTATCCATAATTCCAACAAATCGAGGACCTCCTTCATGGGAAAGGGGAAATCTGGGATTGTTAGATCCGTCTTGTTTCTTTGCGACTGGTGCGGAGTATTGACTGAGCCTTGTCCTTGAGTTTGTGTCGGTTCTGTTGTCGGGGCTGATGCAGTGCGCTTGGCATGTGATGTTGACTGAAGTGATGCTTTCCTCTTGGCTCATTTATCAATGAAACCACCTATGGAGTGTTGGGTAAAGTGTTGTTTGTTCACCAGACGTCTACGTACACAGGTGTCTCATGAATTTCTTCTCTAGCGGGCCTTTTCCTTTTCAACAAGGCTGAAGCAGTTGTTGTTGATCTCTTGGCAGCCTCATGTAGCTCAGAGAAGGTTTGAAATCGTAAATTTTCTAATAAGGCACGATAAACAGGAATCATACCATTAATGTAAATCTCCACCAATTGTTGCTCAGTCACGTTCTGGTCATGGAAGTCGAGAGCTTGTGTCCTGAACCTCTTTACATATTCGTTGGGGTGCTTGTTGTTTCTTTGGAACATTCTTCCTAGATCTGAAAGAGTGATTTCCTCACAGACAAAGAAATACTTTTTATAAAGAACATTTACAATCTCTTCCCGTAAGAGATTTCGAGAATTCTTTGAGCCGCAAAACTTGATTATATTCATGCACTCCTAGTGACTCCAAGAATCGAAAAACATGTTCTCAAGCGTTTCCGGTGTCATCGTATAATAAGAATGGAGGGAATGAGTATCCGCTCGGCAGTGTAACCCTCTGAATTTCTGTTGGATAAGAGGGTTGGTGTTGATGGAATGAATATGAATCTTCTTTTCCATGATTTCGCAAGAGCTTTTCCAAGTCTTCACGAGTGACAAATTTTTGTTGTTGTTGATCAACGATGATATGTACCTCATCATCTCCTTGTGCTTTAGCTTTTGATGTGTTGGAACTTCCGGCGGTTGCGTTCTTGGCTTGTTCCATTTGACGATGGCGCTGCTCCGGTGATAACTGCTTTGTTAAAGTCTTAAGAAAGGTAAGTACCTCCTTCTGGGTATTGTCCATGTCACTTGGGTTTCAGCCAAGGTATCTTGTCGTTTCATCAAATATTCTATGGTTGGTGACACCTGCTCCTTGTCTTTGACAACTTCAGTGGTACAGAGAGGAGTATTGGTATTTTCAGTGGTGGTATTTCGAGGAATGATCTTTGGAGTCATATTACTGATATTACCGGTATTAGTAGCGGCTGTTGAACTTGAATTGGGATTGGTTGTTGAGCCTGACCTAAGATCCACCATTTTAGAAGAATTGAATTTTGTTATCGAGAAGTTGATGTCCCACTGTGACCGCCAATTGTTTGTACCTAAAAATTTCTCATAAGAAAAACAATGTACTGTTGAAGTACTATTTAGGTTCGAGGATCAAAATCATACAAAACAAATGCAAACTAGTTGGATGTCTGTATTTGTTCTTCTTCGGTTACAAAGAGAGGAGATGGGTTGATCTTAGAGGAGGGAAGCAAATGAAATTGAAGGAATTATCTGTAGAATTGTGTGTTGTGGTGGATAAATAGAAGAGCTTATGAGAATGATTTTCTATCTCTTCTTGGTTCTGTCTTATGTTTTGAAATTACTAAGCAGCCTATTTATAATGATTTTGTACCACACACTTTCTTTGCAAAGTGGTGTAAGTTGGAGGGAGATGGAGAGGTGGAAGTTGTGGGAATAACCGTCCACTTTGTGTATAGAAGTTTCTGGAAACTTCTAGACCATTAATCCATTATATCTTCAACCGATCCAACTTATCATCACTTACTCTATAACTTCCTTGTCACGGGGTATTGCTATGCCCATGTTGTTGTAATCGCCAGAACAAACCCCATGTTTTATCCCCTCATATAATATGTTTTGATGTCTCGTAAGAGTTAGTGGAGTCATGGCTTCAAATCCATGAGTCTTGTTGTTTCTAATGAATTTTATGTTAATTTGATATAGTAATAGAGTGTTTGTAGCGTATTTGCATCGTGTAATTTTTTCTAAAAACAATGAGTTTGTGCAAGTGTTTTAGTTGTAATTGAAATGAGTATTGCTAGCACAAGCGAATGGTGATTGGCATGGCAGCAGCGAGGCATAAGCACGACAAAAACGGAGTGGTAATAGCAGCGGAGAGCAGCGGCGTGGGCGTGGCGCAACATGGCAGTAGCGGTAGCGCTACCGACAGCACGTGCTAGCGCTAGCGCCGTGGCTAGTGCTGCTGCTAGCGCTACTAGCACTCCCGCTAACACTTCTTCGTGGGTTTTGCTGGCTTTGTCTGTCTTTGTTTCCTTTATTGGCTCCATTAGCTCCTGTATGGCTTTGTTACTTGTTGCATTCGTGCTGGAAATGTGGTTAGGGCTTACTAAAGCCTGTACTTGTTGATGCCAGGGCTATTGCCTATATATATTATTATTATTGAAATTTTCTAATGCCATGACCATAAGTATGGCCTATTTAGAGTTTCTCACTTGTGGGATTTAATTGCTAGCATTTATGCTTAATTTTTGTACAATGCATACAAAACACCTTTAAGAGATTCAGCCGTGGAAGTTTTTAATCTTGAAATTATGCTTGATGCGACTCTGCAATTTAGATGGTATGCATATAATTAGCGTTCCCATTCAGATATGGCATCACTTCCATTCTGAATGTTCACAATTTTGTACAGTCAGTATATTCTGTTTTGTACAAGTATTTTGCATGGATGCACATGAAATAACGAAGTTTTAGTTGAATAAAGCTCTGAAATTTTAGAGGCGCATACATCTATGCAAAAGCTATAGGACTGCGGTAGTCATGAGATGCATACATGTTCTCAATTCCCTGGGGGAATGTGAGACAAAAATATATATCCATAAATTTTGATGTGGGGTCAGAAATTTATACATATTTATTTCATGCTTCTGCAGCTGGGCAAAAAAGAAATATTACAATTCTCTAGTTTTTTGAAAACTCACCATCTACAAGTTGCGAGCTTTTCTTAGTGATAGCAAAGATGTACTGGATGAGGTGACTATTATGACACATGGCTCACCTATAAGTGTATCAACTTCATGATATAAAGCAGGTTGACACATTGCAATACTTGTGTGGGTTATATATATTAATTGGAATATTTTTATGTTCCTTCTCAAAAGTTCTACACCTAATAGAGCAGCTTTGGATGAGCACATGAATTTACTTCAATAATGGCAAGGGTTCTGAACTTCTATGAATCATGTTGTCGCAAGCTCTGAAGTAATGGATTATTTGTTGCACGACCTTTTCATGCTTGAGTAAGCAAATGTTAACTTTTGGCGTTGCAATTTTTATCAATATTTCCATAGTACTTAATATTTTGTGTCAGTTAGTTAAGGTATGAGTAAAAGGTTCTTTTATGATATAGGTGCCAATTATGGGCCCTGTAGGTTATCATATTCGAAGTTCTCCATCTATCCAGCTCCTCAAAAGATGAGCTTTTTAAATTCACGCTTGTCACGAATTCTTATTACATAGTGATTTGTTTGAATATTAGCAACTTGACATAACATGACTAGTGCTAGGTTTTTATTTCTATGTCAATAATTTTCAAACTATACATTTTTTTTATTAAGTTTCACTAAGTTAAGTCTTAGTTTTTAGTCTCGTGTTGTTGAATCTTGATTCATTCTAGCGGATTTCTTGTCTTCTTCCACTAGCAAATGATGAGCATCCCATGACTTAGTCTGAATTATCAGTCACGGAGAATTTTACCATTGAAGCAGTTTGTAAGCTTAGTGGAGTCCATTAATGTTGTTCTAGAATAATTTGTTCTCTTGGCTAAGTAACTTGTCAGGTTGATTGAGATTTTACATACTTGCAGTATATACGTGAATGTCATTGGTAAACATTGCTTTGAAATTTTTTGGTTAAAGATGGAAGGACTCGATTTTGATTCACTACTGATGTTAACTTCTACTTTTTGTTTCAGATTGATACTCCCATATTGGCATCAGAATGGACGGGAACCTGGGGTATTTTAGTTATTTCACTGATGTTCGCAAGCTTGAAGAAGGCATATTTCTAATGGGATTTGCAAAAGAAGTTGCAGATAGAAATGCAAAGGCTGGCAGTATTATTCTTGGGGCAGAAAACAAGTAACTTTAGTTATGTTATGTTGTTTTTGCTCTATATATTTCTTTTTTCTAAGAAAGATAGGTGTTAATGCTAACATACTAGGTTGAACTACATACAGATTATGTATACAATTTCCTGGTTATAGATTGTTTGTAATCATTCACTTAGACATTGTATCAACATCCATTCATGAATTTCAACATATATTATTTGTATGTCAATTATGAAACATTATAATCGAATTTTTATCTGTGAGAATGTTGAATATGATTGAATCAGAAAAATTGAATGAATCAGGGTAATACAGGGGAACTGGGTAATTGCAGTGAAAAAAAGGGAGGGAAATTGATTTTTTTTCTTGTTAAAAAATTTAGCAACGGTTGAGGCATATTGCTAAATCAGAACCAGAACAACTATATCCAGTTCGAATAGGAATATCCGGGAATAGTTCTAAGATTAGCAACAAAGTAAAAAAAACATTAGCAACGGCTTAACTTCTGTTGTGAAATTTTAATTTCGCAACGGATGATTTATGTTGCCACCTGTCGTTGCTGACTCAATTTAGCAACGCACAACACTGGTCGCGAAAAACTGCAATAGGGTGTTTTGCAACGGCCTTCTGCCGTTGCAAACCTGTTCAGCAAAGGAAATAATCTGTTGCTAAAAGCTAAATTTGGTGCAGTGAAATAACAACCTTGGTGTAATTGGATTGAATTTCGCTTTCATGAACTACCAAGAATCCTCTGTAACTATGACAGAAGACTGTTTGGATTTGTTTCTTCTTAACCATCCAAGACTTCTCTCTCCACAATCACCTCCTCCTGCACAACATGACAACCAACACCTTAATGAGGATATTTTTTATCCAGAATATCACAATAATATGGATGGAGATGATCCTGACAGTGATTAGAGTTTAGATCCATTTCATTCTCCAATCTTTTCAGGCCAAGATATAATAATGTAGAACGATAAAGGAAGAATGCAATAAGAAGATCGCTGGAGATGTGAAGGGAAGAAAGAGATGCGAATAGACGATATTGATCATCAAGAGGAAGAATATATAAAGAGAATTCGTGTTAAACGAAAATAATAATATTGATAATAATATGAAAGATATGATGTTGAGACAATCATATATGCTTAAACTAGATACCTAAAATAACTAGAATTCTAAACAAAGAATATACTAAACAAGTAAATACTTAAGACTTCTAAACTAAGGATAGATGTCCTACATCATATTAAATCAGTAATTTCCTATACTGATCATGACTATCCTTCAACAACTTATGTGCAAAATATGGAAGAATCTGAAATATATATCACTAGACCCTGACAGTTTCAGTTTCAATAATGAGGGTGAAGAAATTAAACAGGTAGTGCACAGCCAAGACCAAGTTTTTTCACATGAAGAACCTATCCCTTCTCTGAAGCATATCAAGGATCCTGGAAAATTTATTGTCTCTGACATGGAGGCTGATTTCCTCTCAGATTCAGCAAGCTCCGGCCCATCTTTTTCCTTAGGTAGCCAAGGTTTAAAGAGGTCTAACCCAAAACAGCAAAGGCACTTACTTGACTCAGTGGAAGGCCCTTCATCTGGGTATGAGAATTACAGATCGATGTAAATTCTGAAGACTAGCACAATTGGTTCAACAATTGAAGCAAGCCTCAAGTGGCAGCTCTGCTACAAGTTTGTGTTGTTGTTTGTTGTTGTTTTTTGCTTTTAGGCAGTTTGCTCCTGCTTTGTTGTTTATGTTATTTCGCATCTCAATACCGTAGGTTTTATTAGTATCAGTTATAGCTATGCCTGCAGAGTTAGGTTGTAGTAGGGTGTGTTTCATTTTGCTTGTCTAATTAAATAGTATTAGTTGTTTGGTGTGATTGTTTTCTTCCATGCTGACCTTACTAACATGTGCATAAACTTGCCCCCTTATTCTTTATTGCATTTTCTCGCTCCTGATTGGTTTAGCGGTGTCATTTCTCTAAGTCTTTTTCTATCACCAGTCTTACTTCCTATTCTTTGAATTCTCCAGTTCTTTTGCTGCTTGTTTCTTCCTACTTCCCAGATAGACTTAATTGTCCTTCTCTCTTTTAGGTTCACTGTTATGGTTTTCTCTGAATCCATTGTTCTTCTATTGCCAGCCATTATTTCTGCTTAGCGTTTCTCCCACTAGATTGTTCTTTCTAGTTTTGTTTGTTTCTACTACGTGTCTAGTTTTTCTACAAGGTATATTGGCTCTGTGTTTTCTTTGCTTTGTTTTAGCTTATTAACTATTATTCTTCTTACTTCTGTTTTTCTTCTTCTTGATGTACTTCCCATTTAGTCTAATCCTTAGTCTTTTTTTTTTTTCTTGCTAGTTCAAGCTCTTTACTCTATCTCTTAAACCTTTCTATTTGTTCTTACTTCTAGGCTTCTTTTGGTGTATTTGAGTTTAACCTGATTGCTCTTTTAACCTTTTGTTGTGCCTTCTTTTCCCTTTGGTTGTTTCCAGTCCTTCTCTTCTGTCCTTCATTGATTGCAGCATCTTTTAAAGTGGATCATTATTCCTCATCTAGTATTATTCAAGCAGATCCTTCTAATTCAAGCCTTTTCTACTTAGCATTGCACCCACTATATTACTCCTTTTCGTTCTGATTGTTTCTACTTTGTGTTCAATACTTCTACAAGTCCTTCTCTTTTGTCATTCGGTGAATACAACATTTTTTGAAATAGATCCTTTATTCCTCGTCTAGTCTTATTCAACCAGCTTTTCTATCAGGAGTTCTCAGTGAGTTCTTCGACTTCTTCTATCTGGCGGTATTTTATTTTTAGGCTTCTATTCCGTTCAAGTTTAATCTGTGGGCTTCTTCTTCCATTCAATTCATTTAGTGGGCCTAGTCTCAATAGCTCCACTGATCCCAACTTCTCAGTTTCTATTTGGGGATTTTAGGCTCATGTCCAAAAAAATTATTAATCTTACTGTCAGGTCTAAAATGTTTTTTATTTTTTATGACACCCATAGTTATTTAAAATTATGAAAAATATCTGAATAATTCGTTATGCATCATATTTTTTTTAGGGTATAATTGGTAACCAAACTAGAATATAACATATCTAAAAATTTATGCCTTGGAATTTTACAAATTTTATCTCGTTGGAAAGCTTTTAAAGCGATCTATCTAAATAACTCGTTATGCATCATATTTTTTCAGGGTATAATTGGTAACCAAACTAGAATATAGTATATCTAAAAATATGTGCCTTGGAATTTTACAAATTTTATCTCGTTGGAAAGCTTTTAAAGAGATCTACACAACGAGTACAAACAACAATATCAAATTTAGAGTGTTGCCCTTTTAGGCACAAATTTTGAAAATTGGATACATAGTCATTATGCAGCCACCGCAAAAGATGCATAACACATTATGCAACCACCACAAAGGATGCATAACACATTATGCACCCATATTTTGGTTTATACATCCACTAATTTGCCTTTGTAACCACTAGAACAATGTATATGCCTAAAAAATCATTTCAACGAAAAACAAATGATGTATTAATTATGCAACCACCACAAATGATGCATAACACATTGTGTAGCCATATTTTGATTCATGCATCCACTAATTTGGTTAGGCAACCACTGATTAAAGCGGTGTATATGCCTCAAAAATAATATTCTAACAAAAAAATGATGCATAATACAATGTTATGCAGTTATTTTTGTAGCTGCATAACAGATTATGCATCCATTTTCTTGATCGCATAACAGGTTATGCAGTTTTTGTTGTAGCTGCATAACAAATTATGCAACCATTTTTTGGTTTATAACAGTGCTAAAAGCAAAAGTGATGCATAATGCAATATGCTGCCATTTTATCGTCTGCATAACAGATTATGCATCCTTTTTGTTGCATAACAGATTATGCAACCATTTTCTTGACTGCATAACAGATTATACAACCATTTTTTTGTTGATAACATTGATAAAAGAAAAAAATGATGCGTAATGCAATATGCTGCCATATTATCGACTGCATAGCAGATTATGCATCCTTTTTTGTAGCTGCATAACAGATTATGCAACCATTTTCTCGACCGAATAACTGGTTATACATCTGATTGCTAGTTGGATTAACCCTTCCGGCTAAAGATAAATCAGATTCACTTTTGGACCAGGTTCTTCATATTCCAATATGAAATTTTTTAGCTATGTATACCTAACTCTTCATAGACTTCTTCCACTGACCAAAAAAAAAACACGTTAAAAATAGAAAGGAAAGTAAGAAACCAATAACATAAGAAATACCCTATGATCCATTTGTTCCTTTAAAGATACAAATCCAATCAAAAAAATCAGAATCTAACAAAATATATCATTCACAGATTGACCTTAAAATTAAAAGTAAAAAATAAATAAAAATTCTTCTTATAAGAAATTGCAAAATCAATTTTCTAGGGTTTATACTTGAATCTTCTTAGATCTTAAAATATACTCTCTTGGGTTTGCGAAATTAGGTTATTCAAAGTCAGATTTGATTTCTATAAAATGAGTTTGCAAATATGAGATTAGGTTATTGATATTTTGCAAGTTTATGTTTTAATTTTAGTAATCAGTTGAAGCAGAAAGAGGTCAGGGAGAAGACAGAGAGACGGAGAAGGAAAGAGACCAGGGAATAAAACGAAAATAAAATTTCTAAAATTTTGGGTCTTTGAGAAATATTTGACGAGAAAAAAGGTACGATCGTGAAATTTTCCACCCGTGGGTTTGACGGTAAAAAAAATGGAAAAATGGGCCTGATATTAGATTTCATTTCTTCAGTTCTAACCCATTTCTCACCCACACTTACATTTTTCTCTCAACCTTCATCCACATTCCTTTAAAAACATGAGTATCCTAGCTTGGAATTTCCAGGGAGTCAATTAGCCCACAACCGTCCAACATTTAATAGGCTAATATTTCTTCATCGACCTGCGAATATTTTTTTACCCGAAACCTTGGATATGAACACAATATGAAGAGACTAACTCAATCTTTAAACTAACCAAATATCTCCACTGTCCCCAAAATTGAACGCCACAGAGGACTATGCCTTTTATGGAATAACAACTTCAGCATCAAAATATTATTGAAGTCCCAAAGCCATATCCATGCTCTCGTCACTCTACCATCTCCAGGATATCCATAGTTATGCACCGGCATTTATGGTCCACCACATCCAGATGCACGCAAAGACTTTTTGAATGACTTCCCCTCAATCTTTCCCAACATCACTCCAACCACCCCATGGATTTTACTAGGAGATTTCAATGACAATCAAGAAAAAAAGGGAGGGCGACAAGTAACTTATGCACAATCTCAGCCTTTCCTCACAATGATTGATCAAATGGGGCTTCAAGATCTAGGTTTCCGAGGCGATTTATTTACATGGACCAATAATCAATTGGGCTAAGGTAACATCATGAAGAGATTAGATAGGGCCTTAGATACTCAGTATTTGCGCACCGCTAATCCTCATGCATGAGTTATTCATCTACCTGGGATCGCTTCCGATCACACCCTAATCTTATTACAAACAAAAAAACTTGACTGGCGAGGAAATAAGAATTAAAAATTTGAACATCTATGGCTCTCTCACCCACATCTCGAGCAGGTAGTCAACACGTTGGATCCAGCGCAATGATTTGGACCCTTCCATATATTTACAGATCAAACTCATCATCACTAGTCAAACTCTCACTAAATTCAATAAGCGAACTTTTGGGTACCTACCTACAATTATCTAAAACTCCATATCCCAGATAAAAGTTGTGCAACATCAATGTGCGACCCAACAAGGATCTTAGTTAGAAAACTGGTTAATAAGAAAAACAAAATTGCAGAGTAATCACTTACACCTGCTCCAATGCCATGCAACTTATTGACAACAAAGATCCAGGATACAATGGCTCCGATCCAGTGACCACAACACTACCTTCCTCCACACCAAAGACACAATCCACCGAGCACTAGCGGAAAATGGGTTAACTAAGACACAATGGAACGACACAAAATCTTTATCGCGATGTAACGATAATTCGAAATGTTTGTTCATTCAATAAAAAAATGGGAATATTAAACGATACTTTGAAATTGTGGCTGACTAAAGTAAAATTGTTGTTGTATGTAGACTTTTGTTGACTCACACACGACATTTTAGAATCATTGTTTCAATGGTATGCATATACCTAGTTTTCCGTGTATTAGTATAAGCTTTTCTATGATTGGGTTTCATTTTCAATCTAACGGTTGAGTTCATTTTTAATCTAACGGCTGATGTTCATTATCACTATAAAAGATAAAACACTAGATTTCCCCTTCCCATCTCATTTTTTCACTTCGTTCTCCATTTCCGCCTCTCACTCTCTCTCATTCCCTCGGTCTCTCTGCTCAAAAACTCTCCGCTCTCTCATTTTCTCGGTCTCTCTACTCAAACAACCAAATTAATACTGTAGTGGTGGTTGAAGAAGTAGATCATGCTGATGAAGACGGAGAAATTATCAAAGACAAAAAAAATTTACTCTTGTCTTCTTCCCTTTTTTTTCTCAATAAAATCGAGATACTCAACAAGAGAAGAACTCCTCAGGTGGGTTGAAGTTTTCTTCTCCCGATGTAACAAACAAAACCCCTAAATATAAATCTAATTATCTGAATAAAAACTTATTCTATAACCCTAACTGATAGTGCCCTTTTTGATCTTTTAGGTGGAAGATAACATCTACAACTTCACAAAGGGCTTACCTGCATCTTATAATGATGTTAGTTTTCATGATTCTCATGGTACTACTCAGGTTCATAATGTTCTCAAGGTATTTTTATTTGTGTTTTTTCTCTATTGATTTGTCTTGTTTGATGTTCTTGTTTGTGAGGTGGATTTAGATTTTTTGAGTAATGGGTTTTCTTAATTTTTAGGTAAGCTGATTTCAGCCTTGAGACAATGGAATGATGTGGGGGTTGTTCTGTTATTTAGATCGATTTGCAAGAATTACCGAAACACAGGGTTAGTAGTTTTCTTTAATTTTTCGAATTGGTGTATTTTTATTTACTAGGTTTTTAGAATCTTAAGTTTAATTATCACTGATAATTTATCAGTATGGTGTTGATGCGAATTACTTTATTATGACTGGAATCTAAGTATTTTTTTTCACCATTTTACTCATGGTGTATTCTAGTTGGATCTCTTGAAGACTACTGTGTTATTGGGTTTGGATGGAAAACTTGCCAAGATCTTCAGGTAATGAACTTAAGCTTGGTTTTTAGAATTATGTAAATTGGTTTTGTTTCTGGAATGGGATACTAGTTTGTTTATGATACATGACTTGTATGTTTATGTAGTTTATATTGTTTCTGATAATGCTAGTTTGTCCATTTGTTTTTTAAATGGAAAAAAGTGATAGGGGTTAAACTTTATTTACTTCTTAATGTGTTGTTGATCTTTGGTAGGTGGGTCTTCTTAAATGGAAGAAAGCTACTTACAAGAATTGACAAGGCTTTACTTTCGGAACAGGTATACACTCATTGTTTTTGTTGGTGGTGGTGGTGGTGTGGGTTGAATTCTTTTGAATCTGTTTACTTTCTTGTGCATTTCGTGTTGGGTTTTTCTTGAAAGTTCGAATGTGATGAAATACGAAATGGGTTTGTTTATGTTTTCATTGTTTCTCAGTTTCTTTGAATTCATTTAGTCATTTAGTAGGGAGATATGTGACTGTTAATGTAGTTACTGTAAATGCAATGCTCCAAAGTAAATCTATACACAAGGTTTAATTTTGCTTGATGAACCATTGTATTAGTGTTTTGATATTTCTGAAGTTCTTTTTTCCTTGTTTCTTTTACGTAGGGGTGAGAGTGCTTGGCTTGTGTTGCTACAAAATCTTCTTAAAGGTATTACTTGCAGGATTTTCTTCGTAATCTTGATATGTTGTATTTTTATAGCCTTACACCATATATAATTTTCTTCGTATTTGTTTAGGTTGATTACCTGATCATGAATCTCTCAATCAGCTGTTTTCTATATTACCATCCAGGACGAATGGAGTGCAAGCTTATCAAAAAAAATTTGCATACATGGACCAGCATGGTAATACTTAATTCTTATATTTTTGAATTATGTAAATTTCTGCAAATGCTGTCTTGTGTACATCTTTTTATGTTTATTAATACCAGATAGTTTCTATTGCATAGTAGGAGAGGAAACTTGGACTTTGCGGAATGACAAGTGACAACAATATACAAAAGCAGAAGAAAGCTCAATGATAAGCGATAAGAGTTATCAAAAGAATATGGTAAACGGGTTGTGACCCTCTGAAACTGATTGGTTATGTGGCCGTCTTATCTACTTCATTTTCCATTGAAGTTAAATTGAAAATTTTAACTTCAATTGTCTTACAGGTCATTTCCTTATGAGATATCTTTTGTTGGGGACCATGAAAATGACTGCATCTCAAAGTAACATTGAAGACGGAATGCAGGGGTTTAGCATATAAATAGAAAGAAACAAGGGCAATTCAGTCATATCTTCATATAGGTTTAGTTAATCTTTAACATTGTTCCTTGTTTAACTCCATTTAAGTGCTTAGACATGAAAAAGAACTTGTTGACATTGGTTTAATTGGAAGTGGTGTCATGGTACAGGATATTTCCATGGTATTGGTATTTGACTTAGGATATGCAGGGATTCTCTTATGGGTTATTAGAAGCAACGGGGAAAGATTTAATTTAACTTCTTGAAATTTCAGCTTAACGGTTTGGATTATTGATGGTTGTTAGCTGGTTGTATTTCAGCTTAATGGGGACAAAAGATGTGGGTGATGCGGACACATTGGAAATCATGGTAAGCATTTTTAAGAGCATGAATTGTCTGTTAGTTTACGTAATAGTCTGTCTGTGTATCTATTGTAATGATTGATTTACTTTACCTCTGTTACCGTGTAGTGCAGGTTCCAAAACTATCTAGTTCCATCAAAAGAAAATGGGCATTGGTCAACTGGAATAAGGTAATACATCACTTTCTCCAGTTATTTTGAAGTTCATACTAGTACTAGTACATATTCTTTGTTGTCATTGGTGGAGAGTGTCTGTATGGAGTCTACAGCGTCTCCTTTAGAATTTTCATGTTTAATGTTGAATAAGTCTATATCTGAAGCTCATTCTTTGTTTATGGATACTCGTACTCATACTCTTTAGAGCCCTTAATTATATTCTTTAATATGGAGTTCTGACAATTCATCCTATGTCAATTATGCAGGTTTTCATTGATTTTGTCCAAAACCTTCGACTTCGAGATTGATTTCGAGTCCGATAGTATTTTACGAATCAAGGATCAACCCTGTATGTATGCAGTTGCTGCAACGGTTCTCGTTGTTCCATCAAATCCTTTTGGCGTTGGAAAATTTAGCTGGATGGACTTATGATGTAATCTTGCTTCTGAATTTAGCCATTGCAGCAAATAAAGGCATAAATGGTGAAAACAACAAATGAAGGCATAAATGGTGAATTCTTGCAGGTACTAAGCTATTAAACTGCATGGAGTACCCTCAAACTTTCGATTAAGTATGTAAAATAAATATAGGTTGAATATTCTTAACTTAGTGTGAAAGTTTTCAAATTTCCTTTCAACTTAGATATTTTGGTTGTTGAAATTATAATCGGATTCAACTTTTAATACAAAGTCTATTAAAATTAAGAAATTTTTTTTAAAATTATTCTAAAAGTTATTACTAGTGTTAATTTTAATTTCTTTTTCTGCTTAAGATCCAGCTGAATCAGATTTGGAATCTAGCTGAATCAGTTTCGGAATTCAGCTGAGATTCCTTCTTTTTTATAATATAAAATGTAACTCTACGACGCTCTGAAAGTGTCATTTATTTAGGTTATTTAGAAAGTGTCGTCCAAAGAAAGAATGAAATCTCTGCACTTTCCGCGATATTTTGAAAATGTCGTATAACTGACTTTTAGATATTTTCCAAATGGCGTAAAACATCCTTTTTCCACGAGTGGAGGATACAATAGTATTCAACAATTACAAGATCAACAAAACAACCGGATCAACAACAAGGATGATTATCATATGCCTCATTTTAGATCATCACTTGGATCAATATACACCAGCTAGCACAACAATAAATAAAAACCTATTTGCAACAATCACGCCTAGATTAACCCCTAACCAATGTGCTCTACTCACAACAGAGGTCACACCAACGGAAATCAAAAGTGCGTTCTTTTCTGTTGATTCTGAAAAAGCTCCTGGACCAGATGGATATACCAATAAATTTTTTAAATCATTCTGGGAAACCACCCATATACAACTGATAGCTATGGTACATAGTTTCTTCAATTCTTTTAATATTCACCCTCTAATGAACTATACCAACCTTACCTTGATCCCCAAAATTGGTCATCCTTCAAAACCTTCGTAGTTCAGACAAATAGGCCTTTGTAATATAACCTATAAAATCATAGCCAAAATCCTAATTAACCGACTCATACCTCTTCTGCCATTCCTAATAAGCACTTACTAAAGCGCTTTTGTTCCCTGATAGACACATTTTTGTGTCTGCTCCAAATTGAAAAAATTACTATGTTACAGTTACGCTTGAAGGCAAAAAGTCTTTATTTTTTCTTTCACTATATTCTACAGATAAATAAGATTGGATTAGCAATCCAACTTGAATTTCATTTTGTACTCAATTCTCTATATTATTAGTGCTCAATTTTTTACATATTGTGTTATTTTATGTGTTTGCAGGTGTTCTTAGGAAATAAACACTTGTGGAAAGATTGGCTCAAAAAGTGATAAAGGCACCCATAGAAATTACTAAAGGCATTCATGCAGTTAATAAATGTACTCGCACTATTGGATCGGGTCACCCTTTCTCTTTGGTTTAAAACCGAAAGTGGCGGGAAGAAATTCTTTATGCGAGAAAAGCTAGTTGAGTAGTTTGGAAACCTATTTTTATGGGATATGAAAGAGTTTTAGATATATCAACTTGAAGAAACAATCATAACGCGTTTAAACACGTCAATATGAGTAATTTCAGGACGTAAAACAAGTTACAAAAAAATCCCATTTGCAACAGAAAAAAGAATTCGTCCCTGATTTGGATTTACACGAGTTAAATATGTTTTGAGAAGATATTTGGATCCTTATCAAGTAAGGAAGACCAGGTAGGTTTCCATAAACCTATAAATATCAAGCAGATCGAAGAAAAAAGGGGAGTTGGAGATGCTGGAAAAAATCAGGGAGAAAAGCTCTATGCTCGTGAAGAAGAAGACTACAAATAAATACAGAGAAGAATAGTCGCAGAAACTGTGGGGTATTCATTCTCCTTTGCTTCGCTAAAGAACAGTCTTTGTTTTCTTTTCTATTTCCATTAGTAACACAGAAACCACCCAGAACCGTAGCGAAATCTTCTGCAACATACATAAGCATAGCAGATTCCCTATGTTAATCTATTTTGTTTCTTTTCTTGTTTTTCAACACTTTTGAGCTATGTTTCTATATCTTGAGAGTGTTCTGATTATGAGGATCTAAACCCCATCACTAAGACAATGGAGGAAGCCATATTTCATGAATGAAGGGTAATTATTTTTGATTCTCTATGACTTTATGCATTGATTTTAAATTGATTTATGATTTTTACTGATTAGATGTGATTTTGTTTGATGGTGTATGCTGAGACTTAGAGCTTTTGATGTGCCATGCTTACGATTTACAGTTAATGTTTTATAAAATTTACTTTTGGCAAAAAAACAGAGTCAATAAAAGAGCTATAATTGTTAAGAATCATTGTATGCATCACTCGAATTTGATTAATGGTGGAATCCTTAGTCCCAGTTTCTCTCAATATTGTTATGAACTTTTATTTATTTGCTAATTTAAATCAGAATTAGGTCTAAAACGAATCTTCACAATTCTCAGTGAATGAACAATATTCTTACCACTTCTAAAACGATCAAGTTTTTGGCGCCGCTCCCGGGAATTTTTTTTAGGTTAGAGTTTTAAATTTTGTTTTTTTTTTTAAGTTTTTTTTTATTCTTAGATTTTTATTCTTTTGTTCTATTTTACGTTTTTGGGTATTTGTCTATTTGCTACAGATTTTGGATCAAAAAGAAAATTGAGCAAAAGATTTTGGTGATTAATTAAAGACTTGGAGTCAAAGATAAAACGAAAATAACAAAAAAGAAAGAAAAATATTTTATTTTTAATTTAATTTTAGGGTTTTATTTCTTTTAATTTTAGAAACTGTAGTAGGTTTTTTATTTTTGTAATTATTTTTTTTATTTTTCTGTTATTTTTGGACACTTTTGGACTTAGTTTTTATTTTTAAGCCCTATGAAAGGGTAGTATTAAATATAAACTGCACATGGAAGGACAACAATTACGATATTGTCTCAGCCCGTTGGGTTCATACACTGATACATGAGTCAATGACCTGAGTCGACCTGATCCGTGCCACCTTGTAACCCAAGGAAACATGCCAAAGAGGTAGGGTTATCCAAGCTCCTTAGATCTTATTCTGCTTCTCTCGATCGATTTAATTTAATTGGGATCGTTCTAAGAGGTTTGCTAAATCTGTAACTAGTTGCCTTTCGGAATAGTAGAAGTTGTCTAGAAACAACGTAAGTAAAATCATCATGCTTTTTGTTTGCTAGATTGAATAGAATTGATTTGGTTGAGTCATCCTTGCTTGTGATTGTTTAGAATTCCATTTTAATTAGGATTTATTTATTTTAGTCTTTCAAGTGTATGCAAAGACCGCTCGAGACAATCGCTGAGCGAGCTTGGAAAAGAGAAACTCTAGGTCGTTTAATTAGCGAAAAACCTAGTAGTTCTATTTCTGAAAACGAGGATCTCAAAGACTCTTATCTAGAGAACCTTGCTTTTGGAAACTTTAAATTTGAAAAATTGACACTGTATGGAGAAGTCACTCCTAGTCCCTTGATAGTGCCAGAAATGAAAACCTTAAAATATTTGTTGAATCCCACTAGGACTACTCGTCCATCATGTATCAAGTTAGCTACAACCGAAGAAAACTATGAG
Source organism: Papaver californicum (assembly GCA_023531435.1). NCBI lineage: Eukaryota > Viridiplantae > Streptophyta > Magnoliopsida > Ranunculales > Papaveraceae > Papaver > Papaver californicum. The sequence continues at coordinate 561,202 of JAJJMC010033286.1, read as the reverse complement.
TTGAAACCTGGTACCATAAATATGCTCCCAATCTTCTTAGGAAAAGAAAATGAAAAACCCCTACTTTCACATTAGCAAATTTAAGGAAATCTGTAGTACCCTAAGAATTCACAACCTTACTGATAAAGCTTTGAAACTTAGGTTATTTCCTTTTTCCCTGAGAGACACGGCCAAATCATGGTTATATATTTTGCCATCTGAGTTCATCGAAATATATGAACAACTTACATCTACCTTTTTCTCAAAGTTTTTCCCTAGGAACAAAACATCATTTCTTAGGCAACAGATTTGCACATTTTTGCAACAAAATGGAGAATCTTTATACATGTATTTGGAAAAGTTCAATGATTTACTGACACAATGTTCTCATCATGGCCTAGAAAAGGTAAGGCTAGTTCAGATCCTCTATGAAGGGATAAATTATCCAATGAAAACCATTGTCGAGTCTTTGTGTATAGGTGGGTTTGAAATAAAACTGTTGATGAGGCGATGGCATTTTTGAATAAGATTGCCGAAAAAACCCAGCAATGGGAATATAGTAGGGAACCCCAAAAAAAAAATTTACTGAATAGAGGTAATGCCAATAGGGTAGATGGAACTTTTGAATCAGATGCCAAAATTTGCAGCAATAGCAAGAAGGTTAAAAGCGTTAGAGTTGAATCAATCTAGTTGTGGATTAAAGCTCAACAAGTTAGCTTGGGAGGGACAAACTGGTGTAGAGCAAGCCCATGCTCTTTACAATAACTCTAGAAGTATAACCCATTTTCAGAAACATATAATCCTGGTTGGAGGAACCATTCAAATATTTCTTGGTCTAAAGGTCAAAATCATGGTCAGACTAGTAATCCACAAATTTCACCAGGGTTTAGTTATCTAAAGAATCTACTAGAGCCAACTTACTCTCAAAACCCTTCATAGAAAAAAATAAATAAATTAGAGGAGTTTCTTACTATGTTAGCACAGAACCATCTTAGATTTCAACAAGCAATCTAACAGAATTTCAGTCTAATGCCCAGACTTTTGAGAATTTAAAGCTCTAAGTAGGTCAGATAGATAAGACACAAAGTGAAAAAAAGAGTGGAAAGTTCCCTAGTCAACCACAACCTAATCCTAGAGGAGTTCATGAAATAAATGGTGAGAAATCATCAAACCATATGAATTCAATAACAACCCTTAGAAGCGGTAAAACACTATACAATAAGGTAACCATGCCTGATAGTGAACATGTTGTAGTTCACCCTTCTGAGCCAGTAGCTGAAGAGACTAATAAAGTCTCTAAAGAGTCCAGTGTGGTTCCTGATAAGTCCAATTTTGTGCCCAGAGCCCCATTCCGACAACTGCTCCTTCCAACAAAGAAGGAATCGAATTTCAATGAAATAATGGAAATGTTTAAGCAGTTCAACATCAACATTCCATTATTATAGGCAGTTAGGAAAGTTCCTGCATATGCCAAGTTCCTTAAAGATCTTTGTACACGAAAGTGTAATGTACATAAGAAAGCCTTTATAGCTGGTCAAGTAAGTTCAATTCTTTTGAACCAAACACCCCCTAAGTATAAAGACCCTGGATGCCCCATCGTATCTTGTGTGATCGGTGATCACTTGGTTGATAAGGCATTGGTTGACTTAGGAACTAGTGTTAATTACTCCCGTATCATGTGTATAACCATCTAGGTCTTGGTAAGTTGAAACAGACCAAATGACACTGCAGTCAGCAGATAGGTCTGTCAAAGTCCCTCGTGGTGTCATAGAAGATGTTCTGATTCAGTTTGATAGGTTTATTTATCCAGTGGATTTTGTTGTTCTAGATACCCAGCCTGTTTAGGACCAAAATGCTCAAATCACAGTGATTTTAGGTCGCCCGTTTTTAGTCACATATAATGTTGTCATCAACTGTAGAACCGGACTTATGAGCATATCTTTTGGTGATATGACCGCTAAACGAAATATCTTTAATGTTACTAGACAACCTTCTAAGATCGATGATTTAGAAGAAATAAATATGATTAAAACTTTAGTTCATGATCATTGGCACGACACTAGTGATTTCCTAGATGAATTTTATGATAGCATTCTCTTAAATCAAATATGTGACTCGTTGCTAGAAGAATCTCTCGAGTATTTTTCAGATTCTAAGGACCCTGATATTCAAGTAATAGTTTTAAGTATATATGAGAGTAATGATTACCCTAAGTTTGGGGGTAGTGATGACTCTTACGATCATCCAGTATCCCTACTTGAAGTCCCTAACTTGGGACTCGATATTTGTGCATCTAAGGAAATACTGGAGTCTTTTCAGAGTCCAAAACTCGATCCTCCTGATACTGTCTATTAGGAATTCCTTGTATTAGAGACTCGGCCTTCGGCTGAATATGTCTATCTGGACACTCATATGAAACCTAAATGGACACCCCAGATAAATCTAGTTGTCTTGAAAGAAACCTTACATAAGGTTGTGCTCCGTATGTTCATTTGATCCATTACAGTTTTCTTATAATTGTGTCAGCTCTATTTGGTTATGAGGACCCGCAGTTGTTTCGGCTATTTGTGTATGATTTTAAAAGGTGACTAACCTTTTTATGGTATTTGCTGTCTGGATGAAGACTTTAAACTTAGCACTTACTGGGAGGTAACCCATGCTCTCGCTACTCGGTAATATCCTTCCTTATTTCCTTTCCTTCAAGTGGTAACAGTTTCTCCTCTTGTTCATGCTTTTAGTTAATTATCTTCAGAACATTGAGGAAAATGTTAGATTTAAGTTTGGGGTAAGGGAGAAATTTTTCGTTGAGAAATTTAAGTTGAAATATGAAACTCCAAATTCTAGAAACTTGTGAACAATTCAGGATGACGCTAACCATTTTAGGTACCTGGAAACAAAATTATTGTCTATAGGAGTTGGCGTGCCCAGCTAAATGGTCTATTCATAAAAGGATGCCTAGCTCAGGTGTTAGAAATAACATGATATCTCGGAGTCAATCCTGACCATATCCTTTTCTGTTTTATTTTTGCAATTTTATGTGTTTCTCTAAGTGATTTGGTGGAGCCCTATTATTGCTTTGTTGTCACGTTGGGATAAAATAGAATGTTTGAGATCAAGCCCCATTATTGTATTTTATTTAGACCATTATTGTATTTTATTTTTGATTAAAAAATCATTTTTTTATTATGTTCAATAAATTGACCGCTGGGCCCTTGTATATACCAGCTGAGTCGATATTAATTTTAGGATTAAGACTAGTAGGAGCATATCTCAATCCATTAGGGTTCATCCTGGCATTGCCGTTCATACAAATATTTTGGAAAACACCGTTCACCTTAGTCAACATATGCAAACTTCATTATCTCCATATCCATCTTCTAAATCTATTCATGTTATTGAACTTTGATAGATTTTAAGTATCGTGGGTTATACGACTATTTGAGTAGAGTTTTGAATTCTTGTATGAATTTTAGTACGCTGAGTGCAAACTCGTGTACATCAATTGGATCCATATTAGGTAATGATTCACATAGCCTATGAATTTAGTAAGCCAACTAAATAGCAAATTTAGTGTCTACCCTCAATCGTTCACAAGTAGCTAGGGTTTGGAGTAAAGGTTTTGTTGTATACCTCTTGTAGACCCTCACGAGACAACACTCGTCTTCTAGGGTTACCTAGGAGTTTAATGGCTAGCTACACGTGCTAAGTGTAGTCGTGATTCCTACGAAAGTGAGTTAGACTTATATTTTCTAGATTAGATTTGCTTGAGGACTTGCAAATAATAAGTTTAGGGGTATTTGATAGACACACTTTTGTGTCTAATTTGTTCTCAATTCGCTATATTATTAGTGCTCAATTTCGTACTTATTGTATTATTTTATGTGTTTGTAAGTGTTCTTGGGAAATGAACATTTGTGGAAAAATTGGCTCAAAAAATGATAAAGGCACCTAGAGAAATTAATAAAGGCACCCCATTGTTAGATCTGGGCACCTCTTCTCTTTGATTTAAAACCGGAAATGGCAAGAGAGACCGGTCCTCTTGTGACCCCGGATGATAGTCCCACCTCTATCCACATATATACCGTTAGACGAACGACCATTATTTCAGTGGATGGTCCTCCCTACCTTGGATTGGATAAAGATAAACACAGATGGAACTGCCAGAGGCCATCCAGGAATTGCAGACGCGAGATTCATATGTAGAAACTCGGAGACAAAAACAGTGTTGGCTCTTGCGCAACCGCTGGAATTACCACTGTAATAGTAACAGAAACTTGGGCCATGCTTTTAGCATCTAGAACTACAATTGAAAGACAATGGCTGAAAGTCCTATTCGAAACGGATTCCGAAAATCTCTAGCAATTCGTCGCTACTCTCACAACCCCACCATGGTACATAGCAGGGATGATCAAGGAAATAAAAGTCAAAATTTGTCAAATACTGCAACGTGAAATCCACTACAACTATAGGGAAGGCAACCAGGCGGCAGATAGGAGTCAGACCGGTAATATGACAACGAAAATATAGACCATACAATCCCGAGTTTTTTTACTCAGATTGTATTGAAAGACTCTATGGGTATAACATATCCGCATGTAATCTCTTCTTAATTCCTAACACACGCTATGTTTAAAAAAAAAATCAAAACAAAGAAGATAATGACAGTTGTCAATTAGAAAAGAAAAAAAAGGATAATGACAATCGTGTTTTTTTTGTTTTTTTCTTTCCTTCTTTTAAGCATTATAATTAAAATCTCAGCGTTTTATGAGTATAAGATATTTTTTTAGGTGTCCTTTCATGAGTTTGCCATGTTTAAGTGTTTTTTTAGGTGGCTTAGGCTAGTAAATGCAATGTGTTCCGTTCTTCTAATTTTGATGCCAGTGAAAATTACTGAGAATTTTAAAAACTGAAAACTGGTGTTTTATGTGGTTGAAGTACAAATGTTATTATCACAAATTGTTCAAACAAACACAACAAGAACACTAAGATCAGAGCACAATAAATTTCGTAAAGAAAATATTTGGGACTCGATGTCCACAATCCAGTCAATGGTCTAATCTTGACCATGACGATGAAAATTCGGATTGCTTTAAAACCCTATTATTGTTGGGGTTGTACAATTTTATTTATGAGGGTTGCAGTGGATTAGGAATATGGGGTGACTCAATAACCATGTCAAGTGTCCATATTACCCTAAATCTAATACAAAAACAACAACAACTAAGTCTAATTTACTTTTAATCCTCCTCCTCCTCTTCTCCCCTTCCTCTTCAGTCGGAACTCCTTCATCTTCTCTATTTTATCTTCTCTATTCTCCTTCATTACTCGACGATTTATCGACGATTCTAAAAAAAAATTATCGACAATTAAACTCTTTTTATAAAACAAGATGAAGTCAACGCAAGTGACTAAAGGAACCCAATTAAATACAAGAAGGCAACCAGTTGACAGTGAATCGAGTTCTTCTGCACCCGAAGAGCCACAACATCAATCGAAGAGTGAAAAAGAAGATCAATAACCTGTTAAACCACCAGAAATGGCTCTTTTAAGGTATGAATCAAAGAACCATCATTTTCTATCAATTTTATTGGTTAATTAGTTACATTTGTTAGATTTAGGGTTTAAAAAATCAGTTTCGTAACTGCTTACGGCTAGGAAATCAACTACATTTGTTTAAAAAATTAGTTTCGTAACTGCCTACGGCTAGAAAAAGATAAACTCTTAGCCGTAAAATTTAATTTCTCCCTTCTACGGATGGGAAGTTATGAACTCCCAACCGTAAATACTATAAGTGTTTTATTACGGTTAGGAAATTAAACATTCCTAACCGTAAACAATATAGTAAAGTTCTAGGAAAAAATTTGAAAACCCACTCGTATGTTGGAAATCCTGGTTGTAAGTGACGTTGAGTTTGGGATTAATTTTTTGTATAGTTTACTACTAGGTCCTATCTTGGAAAAGCCAACTGTAAAACAACTCGAACCAACCGTAAATGGGTATTCCTAGCCCTAACTGACCCTGAATTTGGTTGATTTTTTTTTTTGGTTTACGACTAAGTCAGTGTTTGGAAAAGCCAGCCGTAAACATTTACGACCCAACTGTAGAAGCAAATTTCCCAGCCGTAAACGACCCCGAGTTTCCTGTTTTGAAGCATAATTTTTTTGGATTTTCATTTTTGTTGCTATATTTTCTTGTTATATGTATTAAACATGCCTTCTTAATTTGTTTTAGGCCACAGAAGGAGGCGTTCCAAGATAGATAGGTCTGAATCCGGTAGCTTTGAAACACCTACTCGTACTCCCGATGGTTCTTCATCTACCGGAGGTTCAAATGAAGAAATTGTTCAAGATCAACCTCAAGGTAAAGGTCGACGTGGAGGTAAAGGTCGAGTGGAGGTCATGGTAAACCAAAAAGAAAAGGTCGAGGTTGAATTTTTTCTTATGTTGTTGCGGATATGGATATTTAGTAATTTGTTTAGCTTATGGATTTATGGATATTAAGGTATGTTTGAATTTATTGAGTTAATGGATTTGAAAGATATATTTCTATAGTTATTGATATAAATTTAGCTTGAATGAATTTTCCATGGTTTTTTTATTGTGTCATTCAAAATACAATGAGAAATATCACAAAACTTGGGAAAAAAATAGAAATTCAGGGCAACTTACGGCTAGCTCGAGAACTTCAAAAGATAGCCGTAACTCTTAATATTTTAGAATCTCTCAGTTTTATGGCTAGCTTTAGCTTCAAAACTAGCAGTAAGTGACCCTGAGTTTACTGTACGACTAACAAGCCTAGCCGTAAAACTAGGTTTTTAAAATTTATGTCAGCTTTACGGTTGGGATTATTAGAAAACCCAATCGTAAAAGTTTCATTTGTAGATTACTGCTAGCTTCGTAAACTTACCTAGCCGTAAGCCACCCTGAGTATTATGTTGTAGCTAGGTTAATGCACAGATCCACCCGTAAGTGACCCTGAGGCATATCCACGGCTAGGTCGTCATACATATGGCTGTCAATCACAATCCGAAATCCGATAGCCGTTTCCGAAAATCCGGGATCCTAAAGGAAATTACCCTACATAACGGTTAACGGATGTCGGAAACGGAAAGTTATCGGAAATTATTGTGTTATCGTAACGGAACCGGCTGAGCCAGTTTCCATTACGATAAGTTCCGGTACTGGTAGCATATAAGACTAATGTTCCGTTATACCTTTAGACCATTCATTTCTTTATTCACATCGACACAATCTAAGAAAAAAAAACTTACCTTTCCTTCTCTCAATTCTCTATTCATATCTTCTTCTTCTGAATATTTTTCTTCTTCTCATTAATTCGTCTCATACTCTAAGTTACCACCATCATCTCCTTATCTCTTCTCTAATATTTTCTCTACCAGTGGTGAATCGAACAATCAATTATTAGAAAACTAGGGTTTCTGTTCAATTTAGGGTTTTTGTTCAGTTGTTCAAATCAGGGTTAGGTTATTGTTCAATTGTTCAATTTAGGGTTACTGTGTGATTAGCAAACTAGGGTTTCTTTTTAAATCCAAATTTGGGTTCAATTTTGAAACTTAATTTAGGGTTTCAGAATCGATTTGTGCAATTAGGGTTTTTCAGAAATTGATTTTTGATTGTGAAATTAAGGTAATCAATCAATCAGTGATGACACAAAGTCAAAGATCGTCAAATCAATTGGCTACCTCAACTTCATCAACTTCAGTTGCATCACAGTTACAAAAAGAAAATGTTCAAGGTTCAGAAATGAACTCTGTCATTGTAATTCGTCCCAGAGAAGAAGGAGAAGAAGAGGAAGACCCATTTATAGCTGAAGCAGAGAAGAAATTACGTACAACAAGGTCTGATGTATGGAATGAATTTGAAAGGATTATTACTACAAGAATTGGAGCATATGGGAAGAAGGAGATTGAAGCTATAGGTATATGCAGTCATTGTAAAAAGAGTATTAAAGCAGCAAGTGCAAAAGGAACCAGCCGCTTGAGATCCCATCTCAATTCCTGCAATAAGAAGCCTGAGAATCAGCCTGGACAAAGTAAAATTACTTCTATCAAAACAGGTAACACACAAACTAAGTTAGCTAATTGGAAATATGATCCTGATGCTACTAGGTTACTTGTTGCTAAGATGATTGCTAAACATGATTATCCACTAAATATGGTTGAGCATGGATATTTTAGAGAGTTTGTTAAATCTTTGAATCCTTCTGCCAAGTGTTATAGTAGGAATACAACTAGGGATGACATTATGAAACTGTATGTTGAGTTCAAAGTTCAATTACAAGAAAAACTTGATTCAATAACATCTAAATGTAGTTTAACAATTGATATGTGGACTTGTAAACATACAAAAAATGGATATTGTTGTGTAACATGTCATTTCATAGATGATGAATGGAAACTGAATTAAAAAACACTAGCATACATTTTAGTGCCATCACCACATACTAGAGAAGTTCTTACAGATTTTTGTGAAAGCAGTAGCTCTAGATTGGAATATAAATAGTAAGTTGTTTGTTTTAGCTGCTGACAATGCTAAAGCCAATGATATTATGATGAGAAATTTGAAGAGATGGCTTTCTAGCAAGAATTGCTTAGTTCTTGAGGTATCTGTTCCAAATGAGGTGTAGCAATCATATATTGCATTTAGTTGTATTATGTGGGATGAAAGTAGCTTCTGGATTTATAAAAAGTATTAGAGAGTGCGTCAAATATGTCAAGTTTTCACAGGCTAGAAAAGAGAGGTTTGCAAATGCTTTAACACAACTTAAACTTCATGCAAGGTCTGTAAGTTTAGATGTGGACACTAGATGGAATTCCACTTTTAAGATGCTTAAAGAAGCATTTTATTTGAGAAAAGGATTTGTCAGGTTAGCTGATTTGGATTCTGATTTCAATATACTACCAAGTTCAGAGGAGTGGCAACAAGGAATACATATTTGTGAGTGTTTGGAAGTGTTTGATGTTATTTCAAGTAAATTTGTTGGGATTAACTATCCAATAGTAAACATGTATTACAATGGGGTATGTGAGATTAATAAGAGCATCAGGCAATGGGAATCTAGTCCTCACATGTATATCATAGATATGGGATTGAATATGAGGGAGAAGTTTGATAGTTATTGGAAAGAATGTAACCCGTTGATGAGCATTGGAGTAGTTTTAGATCCAAGGTACAAGGATAGATGGATAAAGTTTGTTTATAATAAGTTATATGGAGTGGATGGCTATGTAACTCAGTATAACAAATTTCATATAGAACTCAATGCTCTTTTCTCTTCATATAAATGTGATAGTAACTGTACAGCTGCAGATTATTTTGGGCCTACATCTAGTGGTGGAACATGTTCAACTGGAATTGATAATTATGGAACAACTAGAAGTGACTATGAGTATGATGAGTTTATGATGGAAAACAGTGAGATTGAGGTTCAGAAGTCAGAGTTGGAGAAATACTTACAAGAACCACTGCTTACTAAAGGCATACGCAAAAAGGAAGGTCTGTTTGATATATTGGCTTGGTAGAAAAATCATGCTCCTAAGTACCCAACTCTTGCAAAGATTGCAAGAGATGTGTTGGATGTTCCAGTGACAAGTGTAGCATCTGAATCCATGTTCAATGTTGGTGGCATGGTTCTTACAACACACAGAAGCGCATTGGCTCCAGAAGTTGTTCAAGCATTTTTTTGCTTAGGTGATTGGTTGCCAGATCTCAATCACAATGCTAATACTAGTAGTACAGGTTAGTAACTTTCCTTTTCTTTTCCTTTCTTTTCATATTTCTTGCACTGCCAACTAACAAATTTTAGTTTCTTTCAAATGCAGATGTACTTTGAAAGCTGCAGGTTGTATCTCAATGACAATGCTAGTATAAATGATGTACTTCAGTCCAATGCTAGTACAAATTTCAGTTTCTTTGTGTTTTCTTTTGCTGCAAGAGCAATATAACATGTAATTTATAAACTGCGAACATTTGTGTGTGTTTTCTATGTGTTTGAACTGAAAAACAGGTTTATCTGATTTCTGTCAGATATCGGAGATTATCGAAAAAATATCCGATATCCGATAACCTTATCGTAAAGGAATCAGAATTGATTTTTAAGATTCCGTCGGAAATTATCGGATATCGGATATCCGATAAACCTTATCGTAACGGAACCGGCTGAGGCAGTTTCCGTTTCGATAAGTTCCGTTGACAGCCGTAGTCATACCCATTTCCTAGCCGTAAACAACTAATATTCTCTAAAAAAGCTACAATTTCCAAGGTAAAACAGTGCAATTACTACCCAACGACTGAATTTTTCAAAATTTCCAGCCATTGAGGTATTTCATCTATAAATATAGCACACTCTCTTCTCAAGAAACACACCTCCTATTTACTTCTCCTCTCAAATTACTTCTCATTTATTCATAATCCAAAAAAACAAACCCATGGCTGCTAGGTTCACAACTAGAGAAGATATTGTCATAGCTCGCGCATGGTCGACCACAACACACCATGATCAAGAAATGAACATCAACATAGATCAACTATCAAATAATTTCTGGTTCCGTATCTTCATAATTTTTATCACATTATACGGTAATCGAAATGGAAGATCATACCAAAACATCATAGAAAGATTCAAATTACTCTATAGTCGATGTGAAAGTTTTAGATCGATTACGGTTGAAACAAGGAGGATGTATCCTACCATCTACAGTGAAGAAAATAAAACTTCACTAAGCTCATTTCAACTAGGCTATGAAATTTCGAAGACCCGTTATAAGGATGTCTTTGGAGAAAAATTCAGGAATCAAGAGTTCTATGATGTTTTGATGGAAAGGGACTCGTATTTCAATGTTTAACTTATCATATAACATTAGTTTCTACTTTATGTCTTTTCTCTTAGTGTAATATCATTCCCTTCAATGAAAAATATTATGAAATTTCCTTCTTAGTATCAATCAATGAGTATTAGTGTTCAATCGCAACTCCATTGGAAAAAAACAAACAAATTCAGGGTCACCTACGGTTGGGTATACCACATAACCTAGCCGTAACTAACATCTACTGATAAGTGCATAATTTATATATTTTAAGTATCATTTCCTTAATACTTATTTTCTATATTTTGTGTGAACTACTGTGTATAATTATTACTTTTGTAGTTTATGTGTTTTATTAGGTTACATCTCTGAAACAATTGAAATAGAGCTTTACAAGAGAAGAATTGCCAAAGAACCAGTGGAACTCAGTCTATTCCAGGATTTCTACCCTCCATCTTGTAGAAAATTGCATTACGAAGCCAACGGCGAAAGAACGAGGTCATTCCGACTTCGTATGAGAAAGTTATAAGCAAAACAAGGACTAAGGGCAAAACAATCATTTCAAGGGAATTGACTATTGGCACTTCGTCATATGATAAGGGCAGAGATGTTTTGAATCATACTAAAGGCGCCAGCGAATTGATGAAAGCTGCCAACTATTTAAATTGTCATAAAGACACCAGCCAATTGGATCGGGCCACCCCCTTCTTCTTCATTACTTCGAATGAGAAAAAAAAACAGAACCAACTCCGGTTACTCTTTGTGACACCGATGGTTATGAATTAGGTGGATTAATGGGAATGATTTTAGTGTGTTGGGATCATTTAGGATGGAGCAAGGAGTGGATACAGAATTAGCCAAGAAAAGAAGTTTTAGGGTAACTGTCATTGATTGATCATGATGATCATGGCAGAGATGATTGATGGTTGATTACAAGTTTAGAGCATGCAACGAGTTGGTGGAGGTGTTATAATATCTGGTTACAGTTTATGGAGAGTTTTAACTTAGTAACACTGGTGATAGAGTTAATGCCATAAACGACAGTTGATAAGGTGGAGCTGTAGAAGTTCAAGCTCAATTATTTGATGGTCTGTGAGGGACAAAAGTAAATAGCGAGAGAGTCTGTGATGATTGGAAAAACTCGAGAAGTGGTTTAAAGTTGTGATGGATGCTGTTGAGATTGTTTTCACAGAAAATAAGAAGAGATTGCTGGGGCAAGGTTCAATCGAGAGGTTAATGAGAAGTATGTGGTGTATGGTTTAGCTCGAGGGGAAGATGGTGGTCGAGGTCTGCAAGGAGCTCAAAGAGTTTCAGATGGACAAGAATGCGAGTCTATTGGCAGTTGAGTTTCGAATCCTCAAGGAAGGTTCGAGTGAGGTAGTGATGGCAGTTGAGAGTTTGTGAAGTCGGGGAAAGAGTAGAGTTTGAGTGGAATATAAAGACTGGTTTTTCAACGGTGAAAATATAAAAGCGTGTGCGAGATATTTTCGGGAAGAATTATAGTAATTAGAGGCGTTTAAATCCGTGTTGATTCGAAAGCTAAGTCTACTAGTCTGTGATGAGATAAGGCATACCTAGATTCTTAATTAGATTGGAACTCTATTAGAGGCGGTTGGTGGTGTCTATATAAAGAATCCGTGAGCATCAATTTAAGGAATAACCTGACAGACGCAGATAGCAAAAATATACCTCCGGACACAGACAGAAGGCCATAGAAACAGACAGACACGGAACAGAAACAATTTGGGAGAAGCCGTGAACAGAGTCTACAAAGGGTTAGTTTGAGTTTTTTTTCTTAATTAATTTTTATGGCTTTTGACAAAGCCATGTTGGGATAATTCTCTTGTTAGGGTGAAAGGATGAACTTGTAGAGATGGTTTTCTTTGTGTTTCAAAATTAGGGTTTTCAACTATATGAACTTAATACCATTATTTTGCCTTTTTCTCAATGTTTTACCTTCTTGATGATTTTTCATGTTCTATGCCACGTATAGTTCATTGTTTGATTAGTAGAATAACTCGTTGAAACCTTGTATGAAATCGTTTTTATGAAAATTCTTTGACTCTTTATGCCACGTATAATTAGTACTTCGAAATTCTACCTTAGGTTGAGAACAAACAATTCTTTTTGAAAATTCTTTCTTCAATTCTCAAACGAAAAATCTTCCGTGTATTAGTAGCTAGATTTACTATTTTACATGAGTAAAATCGAGACCCTTTGTGACGAACACAATTAAACCCTCATCTACAACGGATTCCCGGAACCTTAACGTTTTCCTCTTACTGTTTTCAAACTTTACTAAATAGTTTTAATTCACTCGTTAATTTAATTCTTTATAAATAAAACCTAAAAAAGTATTTTAATACAAACTCCTCGTGGGAACGAACCGTATTTGCTTTTGTCTACATCTTTCGACACTGTGCGCTTGCGGTAAAACAAAGTCGGTTTTCCGATGCATCAAGCACCAAACCCAACCTTAGACTACTCGGCTAGTTTGTTCTACGACTGGATTTAATAAAAAATCTGACTGTAAGTTCTTCCTACGGCTAGGTTGATATCCACAAACCCAACCGTATACACCATTTTACGGGTGGGTTATATGCATTACCCAGCCATAATTTTTATTTATGGCGGGGAATTTATAATTTCTCAGCCGTAAGTTAAATTTGATTTTGTTGTTGACTGTGATTCTCAAATCGTAAAGTTAATCATAACAGAAATCTAATCAATCACTAATCTTTATTAAATTAGCTAATTAATCTCATTAATACTAATTAATCTAAAGACATCTAGGTATAATGTAAAATACTAAGATAAGGAGTTTTTAAGTTGGATTTAAGATAACCCTATTTTGTCATCTTGTAAACCCCAAGAGTCAAGATGTGCTGCCCCAATAATAGGGTTCTTGCTTTATAGGCTGCATAACCATGATTCGCTGTGTGCAGGAACAACCAAAACAGTAATTACAGTACCTGTTTTTTCTCTAGGGTGGAATCCCTCCCCACCATAGTGTTTCCTCTAATAAGATAATGTTACACAACAAACAAGAAAACATCACTACAACCATTGAAATTACTTACATGCTCACACAAAATCATAAAATCAGGCTCAATTTTATGACAAAAATTTAGATCCTCCTAGGAATCTCTCGACAGGCTAAAGGTTACTATAACGTGGAGAAGAGCATACAACTCTCAGTAGCTTGATTATAAGTTTTTTTTCTGACCTTTTCTGTTGCTGGCTTAAGAGGATCTTATTTTTCCTAGAGATAGTGAGTCAATTGTTGAACCTCAATAAACGAGCCATCTGGAAGGATAAAAAGCCCAATCTGTACAAAACGTATGGTATTATCAGATGTGTCGAGGATATAATACATTTTGAGATGAACGGATTCATATTTAAATTGATTTCTCTTGAAACAGTTTATAAGGTTCATACCAAACGGGCTGAGTAAATTATTCGGGACCCCAGCCATCTTTGGCAGCTGCAGCTCGTTGCTGATCACTCCAACTGAAAACATCAAAGGAAAACATAATAACGTATGAACTAATAAGTCAAAATAAGCCACAAAAGAATGATCCAGGTTATGTACAAATTAGTGTTGGACGCAATAATCAAAATGAAAAAATTTTAAATAAACAAAAGTTATTGATACTTAGCTCTTTTATATTGGAAGTTATCGATTTGACGAAACGGATAAGCTCCCCAGATCTCCTAACAGCGACATAGAAAAACTTTGGAAAACAGAGTGAGTCACGTGTTCAACACGCTGTCCTTAAGACATTAGCGCCCGGATACACTCAAGAGTGATGCTATAGCCTCCACAGGGTGGATGCCTCCATGATAAAACATCCTACTACACCTACTACTAGCACTCGTAGTAGATGCTCAACTTGAGCTTGACAACTCCGAAAAAACCCTCAAGGAAAATCGCGAAAGCTTAAGAAAAACAATAGAAAAATATTTTTCTTTTGGTCTCTCCAAAAATATGGAGAAACCCTTTTTCCTTGGATTGATCCTTTAGGTTGAGAAAATACCTTGTTTATATAATAACCTATTACTACTTAAGAAGAGTGATCACCCCGATGTGGGACTAATAATTTTATATAGTCTCTTAAAACAGCTTAAGATTGGAAACTCTCCAATGTGGGACTAATGAGTTTTTCATTCATAAAAGAAAACAAGAATCTATTTATTTTCTTAAAACCTTAAAATTCATATTTTATATATATTGTTTTCCAACAATCCCCCACATGAATGAAAAACCTAAGTAAAACATGAAAAACATAAATAGATCTTGGTAAATCATTACCCCAATTCCACGACCCGATCGAACTGACTGAGCCAAACCGTGTGTATTGAAATCATACTAGCCATTCCAACGTCCTCTCCCTCACACAAAAGTGTGTTGACCCCAGAGTCATACTATTGATTGCATAAATCATAATAGTATAAAGAGCTTTCATCTTTAGTTTCCTTAGTGGGACTAAAGGTTCCGTTCACTAAAGTGAAAATGAGCCAGTGATCCCTTAGTGACCCTTAGGTCCTAAGTATCAGTAATACCAAGACCATAAAAAACAACATAAAACTCATTTTCTCAAAATGAGTTAAATATCAAAAACAAAAACACAAAAATCACATAAAACGTAGGAAATACCATTTTAGGCAGAGGTGTCCATGAGGTCTTGAACCTTTGCTTAGTGAGATATTACCGGAACTACTTGCTAGAGACAGTGAACTCGATGTCTTGAACTGCTAGTGTTTGGTGTAATTCGCGATAACCACCACGCATGATATCTCCAAGGTTCCTGCCAAGCTCGTGCCGTTGTGCTCATTTTGTCCCTGAGCAAATATCCCGTTTCTCAGAATGCTCTAGAGAATCATCTCATATTCTCATAGAAAGCGGCCCACTTCTTCATTCAGATAGGTGAATTCTATCAAAAGTGTTACTGTTACACCCCACTTCAATCTTAAATTGAAACTATAAAACTCATTAAGACTTCTTAAAAGTCATCCTTCACATGCAGTCACACTATAAAAACAATGCACCATAGGGAGGGACAGAGAATATAATTCTCTTGATAGTGCATACCTTTAATTACCACAAATTAGTTGTCTCATTGAACCTTGATCTTGGATCTCCAGTCACTAAGGTTGGGTGTCCTTCATGGCAATTTTATTTCTTGAGCTTAAGTCCCATCCCCCTTGATGCAATAACAAACTATATCTCTAGATTATCCTTCCGTCAAAGGATCCACTGATTTTTCTCTTGACTTCACTAAGTCTACAAAAATCACTTCATTAGAGAGTAGTTGTCTTACCGAATTAACCTTCTCTGATTTTTTCTAGACTTTTCCATTGCTCATTTACTTTAGACTCACAAGTCAATTGAGCTTCAGCAGTGGTGGCCACAGGCTTCAGTCACTAAGGAATACCCAACAAAAGGGTTTTAGCAATTCACCTTCCTCTTATGCTTTAATTTAAGCAAACGAACTCTGATTTCATCTCAGTCGAGTTCTTCATGTCTGTTGGAGGATTTCGAACTAATTATACATCTTAAGAGAGTACACACATAGGCTAAGATTCTCCAAATCCTGAAATCACAACATCTCTTAAGGTCAGTGTAATATGTATCATGCACATACACAATTTAAAATGTACCTCAGATACTTCAAATTTCTGATCAGATCATCCCATTAATTCTTCTGGGATCACAAGTATATTTGTACACCTAATTCACTGCATATTTACAACACACATTAAACGCATCGAGTTTGACAAAGACCATTCCCGTCAGAATTTCTTCTGGTTCCAATGAATTTTTGGATCATGCTTGTCTACAACAACTTAGTCTTTCAATCAAATCACAAACATCACATGTTTTCTAGTGGTTGTAAAGTATATAAAGGCATACACAAGATACATGTACTACTTACTACTACGGTCATTACATCTTCCTCCAAATATTGGTGCAATATATATCACATATTTGAAATTAAATATGTACCTCAAGCATCCCAATTTTCTGGTCCTGTGATCAGAGCAACCCTGTAATTATCCTGGATAAATGGGAAACATGCACACCTATTTTAAAACACACATTTGACAGAAACTATTTCATCAAAATTTGATTTTGGTTCTTTCTGATCCTTTAGACCACTCAACAACATATTAGTTTCCTGTCAAACTTTAAACAACAAAAATTGTTAGTGGTTGTAAAACACGTAACAAAGACATGCTAAACATATGCACCTTCAATTGATTTAGTGTAAATACACTATCAAATTCATTAGTGTACATCACTAGTATTCATCATCATCACATAATAATATTTATAAGTCATTGACTTACATCTTGGTTCAGGTCAAGTATATATAGGTGTAATCATTTTGTACCCCTAGCGGTAAGCAAACCCTTAAGGTTTGTCCACCTTTGACTAATTATTTATGTATAATGTCTCAACATCCATCTAATGTAGCATACTGACAATAATGGCAAACAATGCCTGATGTAGTAATTTTAGAGTCATGTGAGTATGTGCCAAAAGATCACTACTTTATTCTCTAACAACAATTTCACAAATTCAAGTCTCTGTCTGACTTATTAAATCTCGTGTGAGAACCCGAGCTCAGAAAACTATTGTCGAGAACTCAACATCCTCAACAATAAAATTTACTTTAGTTAAATGTTGTTATCTTCAAAACTTTCAAATTATCATACTACAGTTTTGGTGATCATATGCAATGATTTGCTAAAGAAGTCGACTCTTCATTCTCACCTTAGACCCCCACAATTGAGGTCTACATGGTAGGGCACATATAAGTCTAGGGTGTTCTATGAATCTACTTGAGAAATCAAACAAACACTTGTTTCCATCTTATACCCCACAGTTGAGACATAAGGTCCCCCACAATTATCAGGATTTCTCAACATAAGAAACTAAAATTATGTGTCCTTTAGGTTGCATCTAACTAAGAAACACCATATAATGGTACTCTACACCAACATTATGATTTAACATGCTCATGTATTCATTCTCAATTCATTGACGATTTTCCCTTTTATCTACTGTTGTCTTGTTCTATTAAGCTAACACTCAAAGCATAACAAGACCATATTTCCAAGTATAACATTTCATGGTAACTTAGGTAGATAACATTTGGCACTAGTTTTAATTCGCAATGCACATATTGAGAATTATATCATAATCTGATTAATGTCCATACCTGACAGGCCTTGCACATCATTTACCTATTTCTTCAACTATTTCGATAGTTGAATTGTTCATGAAAATGCTTTTAATCTTTTCCATTCCTGGTAGAAGACAAAACATGCCTTTTCTGGAGCACACGTTCCAGCACTTCTGGCATTTTCCAACCAATTCTTTTTATCATCTCCACTGAAAAGTAAAATTACTTAACACAGTAAGAATGTCAATTGTTCCATTCAAATTTGAAAATACAATTCTCTATTCCGAGGAGATAAGCACACAACTACAAATATATAAGTTATCAGAGATTAACACTAAATTTATCATTCAACTTAAGATGATAAAACTTCTGACCAACTAGGTTTCAAAAAATTGGTTGATACTTTCATCCGTCATAGGTAATATAAAATTATCAAGATATTATAAGTGATCATCTTATCAAAATATTTATTGCGAACACATAGTTATCAAGTTACTTAAGTCTTTCTTCATATTAGACTATCACTATCATAAGTAAGTAACAAAACTTGGTAATAAAAACCCTAAACAATTTTTGTGTACATACGTATCAATTCAAGCACATTTGATCGCTTAACCTTCTTGTTGCACTAGTTACTAAAAGATACTTTATACCTCACTATCCATATGACTATGGTATACTAGTGTATTATGATTCTCATATTTTCAACGAAAGGTAACATATTCGAAATGATTTAGGAATCACCATAGAAATTGCTAATACACAATTATTACCCAGTCATGTGATTCACGCCGATTGATACTACACAAAGCATATATAATCAAAGTGATTTATAACACAATGTATAACTCATGCACAACTGATTTAACATCTTATTCATTAGCAATGTGATACTAATCTAACACATATAAGAGATTATCACTTTAAGTCACAAAAATCAATTCGTTACTTGCTCTAAGTTGTTTATGATAAATATTTTAACTAAATTGAAATATCAAGTCTATCATGGATAAAAGCATTCACTAGTAACGGTTTTTCATGTTATATCCAAGGTGAAAAGTACCATTGTAAATGGTTGCAAGATCTCATACTAATCTAGAGCTTATATACAGTAATTGATATTCTGGACAAACGTACGCAACGTTTTTACAAACACCATATCTCACAAACCACAATTTAGAATCGGAAAATAAAAAACGTGTTTTGAAGATAACATCTAGATCTACAAACTTCGTTCGAATCACAATTTCAAAAAACACATGGTTACTCCAGAAAAAGTAATTTAGTCAACAATATTTTTCTACCCGTCAGAATTTTTCAGGAACGTTTCTTAGTTTTGTAAAATACCTAAAAAAATACTTTTACAACTCCAAAAATTCTGAAATTTTAGTGTGGGTAACTATCAGGATGTCTACTATATTCGGTTAAAAGGATTTGTCGAAATTCCTTCCAAGTTAAGAGATATACTCGAAACTCTACAGATGACCAAAAAACTCAATTTTGTTTTTCACTTCACAATTAATATTTTTTTTTCCAATATAATATCAACGTCAACTATTCACAAATCGAGCATTCATTTTTGATTACTACTCAAGCTAATGTCTTAAGATTGTTGGGCGCAATAATCAAAATGAAGAAATTTCAAATAAACAAAAGTTATTGATACTTAGCTCTTTTGTATTGGAAGTGATCGATTTGACGAAATGGATAAGCTCTCCAGATCTCCCAACAACAACATGGCAAAACTTTGGAAAACAAAGTGAGTCACGTGTTCAACACGATGTCCTTAAGACATTAGCGCCCGACTACACTCAAGAGTGATGCTATAGCCTCCACAGGGTGGATGCCTCCAGGATAAAACACCCTACTACACCTACTACTAGCACTCGTAGTAGATGCTCAACTTGAGCTTGACAACTCCGAAAAAACCCTCAAGAAAAATCGCGAAAGCTTAAGAAAAACAATAGAAAAATATTTTTCTTTTGGTCTCTCCAAAAATATGGAGAAACCCTTTTTCCTTGGATTGATCCTTTAGGTTGAGAAAAGAGCATGTTTATATAATAACCTAGTACTACTTAAGAAGAGTGATCACCCCGATATAGGACTAATAATTTTATATAATCTCTTAAAACAGCTTAAGATTAGAAACTCTCCGATATGGGACTAATGAGTTTTTCATTCATAAAAGAAAACAAAAATCTATTTATTTTTTCTTAAAATCTTAAAATTCATATTATATATATATTGTTTTCCAACATTTAAATCCTTAGGTTAGGCATCACACTAAAACAATCTCATCTGTCTCTTCGTATTAAATCATTAATGAGCGAAGTGCATGTGCCATGTGATGCCTTACCCAAGGAACTCCGAAACACCACCAATTTCAGCAAATTTGAATGGTTGAGGACCTTCTCTATCAAAATCCTGCTCCACATGTGAAATTATGTAAGCTAAAACTTACGGTACGAGGAACGCATTTGATAGATGAATGACAAAAAGCGTGAGGCTAGAACATGGACAAACATCTACAAATCTTACTTCTTCTTCAGCAGCCTCTAGACCCCGTTGAACCCAGAAAATATTTTCATAGCCTGCTTTGTACAGTAGCTCACATGCAGCAAGGGATCTGCTCCACTCACACAGTGTGATTTAGTGACAGAAAAATCATTGGGGAAAATCACAAGACAAACAGTGTCATTTCGAGCTATTAATCTAATCACTTGTAATACAGTTCCATCATTTCTGTTTTCATGGAATATTTGGAGGTCTGGGCCTTGTTGCCCCCTTCAATTTTTGTTTCCTTTTCATTATAAATAAATGCTCCTTCCGAGTTTGACAAACAAACAAAAAGAATCCCCTCCAAATGGAATCAGTATGACCTAGGTTAAGTGAATACATACAACTATATAAAAGTCTGTTTCCGAATGAACAATCCAACCAGTTTTACAACTATTCACCTCAACCCTTTTTGGCATGCAACAATAAGGTCAGTGTCTTTTGGGAATTGCTGTTCGACCCTTGATAATGAATTGACTGTTACAAAATTGTAGTAAATCTGTTAATTAACAATGTCGATGAGTAATGACAAGAAATTACGCAAGAAAAGGAGATTAACAAGATTCATAGAACATACTTTTTGTAGGATAGTGTTCAAATTCAAACCACTTATAAACAGATGTATTTCCCCAACCTCCAAACACCAAAGAAACTTTGATGAGTATCAATACGTTCATAAATCACTTCCTCTAAGCTTATATAAACAAAAAAGAACAAGCAACAGGCTCATGATGCTAATGACAACCTAGACAAAACCTTGAGAAAAACTCTAATTGCAGGACTCACTTGAAAAACTATCACTGCTATGTATGATTGAATAATGGAACAGGAATCCTTTCGAATTCTTTTAAATAGTTGAGAACTACTAAGTTGAGAGAAACGCATGGAGAAAAGATAGCGTGCACAAGGAATGAGGATGTGGAGACAACAAGGAATGGGAAAGTGTACAGGAAGAAAGATAGGGTGCGTTTAGTATATACCTAACAAGAAGTTTGTGACCTTTTTGGAAAGAGCTCCAGCATCTAATTTGCTATCAACATCAAATATAGGAATCCAAGTTGAGCCTTTAACCCATGCCTGCCGGAAATAAAGCGGTACATTATCCACAACAATTTCAAACAATTTCTTCAAATCATGTCTTGTATAATAGAAACTCAATATGAGAATGAGTAAGCCCTACTCACAACATCCACTTCAGCTATTCCAAGAGAACATACAACATTCAAAAACAAGCAACTACCAAAAACGGTACTGCCTCTGATTTTAAGCATAAACATATTACTCTGAGGGTAAATAAGAACCTAGGCACATGATGTAAAGAAAAGCTCACCTTATTGCGCTCAAACGATGGGCGCACGTCGAGGAGGGTTTTGTAAGACAGTTGAATTGCATACCCAGCTTCCCTTGGTGTGAGAGACTTCACCTTTTCTTTTCCTTTTTGGCATGCAACAATAAGGTCAGTGTCTTCTGGTATATGTCAACTGTTCTAGTTACTGCTATAAGCTTCTTTCTCCACAAAAATCTCAGATATCAACTTCTAAAGTGGTACAATTTTTCCTTACGGATTTGATTATTTATTTTTTTTTGTTTTTTTTTTTAATAGAGGTTCGTCTTCTTCTTCCTCCATCGTATCAGGTACTCTCTCCCTCTGTAAAAACTATTATCTATTCAAAAAAAAAAAATTACGATATTTTTCTTACAATTTTATAATGGGTTTATTGTTATTCAGGAATGGTGTGGTTTGTTGATTAAAATTATGGTCAAGAACCAGCTCTTCGAGCTAATTTAGTTGAATTTTCGGCTATGTTTAATGACATCAAATGATACACCATATTGTTTGATAAAATTTCTCAATGAAAAATTTGAGTTTTTCTTTAGGAAAATTCTATTTTTCTTTGAAGAAAATGCTTGATATTGACTCACCTTTCTGATTTAGCTTTTTCATGATAAATGTTTATAACCTCAGTAGAGTAAGGTTGATATATAGGTTCTGTTAAGTTGCGACATAATTTCGTATGAAGTCGTAGTCATAATTTTCATGCTCATGTATTTGTTTCACAGTAATTTTCATCCCATGTGGAAGAACTCCTTGTTATATTATAACTAGTCAAGACAAGTGCCAATCTAAATTAGAGAGAAAGTGAGAGCACTAGACCTTGTAAAAAAGTCCTTCATTTTTACAAATCATATTTGCTGGATTGAAGTTTTTATAACACGTTAATGATAGCTAGCATAGACTTGACTTCATAGGAAGAGAATTGATTAGATAGTACTGTATTCAAGATGGGTAATGAAAAGATATTAAATTGCCAAGCTAGTTAGCTAGCTTGTTTGATCAACTATCTTTAGAATGAGAGCTTTTCTAGTCCATTTCCCCAGCTAGTTTTTCTTTTGGACTATTCATTGCCAATTTGCTGACTTTGTTTGGAGATCGAGACTATAAACACCAAAGAAAGCTTGTCTCCACCATACTTGAAATCCTCTCTGTATACTTGGGCAGTCTTCACCTTAGTGTAAGAATCTATTGAACCAAGCTTGTAAAATCTCTTGCTGCCAAGCTAATGGTAGAGTAGGAATAGTGTTACTAAGTCCATCTGAGTTTAATAATCTATTAACAGCTGTTATACAAACAAGTCTCCCATATGGTTCAACTGGATTGTTTTCAAAATTGTAGGAGCTACACCAGATAGTTCGCATCATCATGTCTAAAACCAATAGCTAACTCTGGTTTATTTGAATGAGTCTCAGTTTACGTTTTTGAGACTTTTAGTTATTAAACTTTGGTCATGTTACGTACCAGAAGACACACAACCATTTTGCTTACTATTCTTTTTAGGTGGTTGTCATTTGCTTACTATTCTGTTTTGGTAATCTTAACGTTTGGACTAACAGTTTAGTATCTAACACTGATAGACATGCTAAGTGCCCATCATAATAAACCTGACTTTCGTCCATATCTGCATGACAAGACAACTCCATTATCTATTTTTTATTATGCACAACAGAACACAGACTCCATGTCAAACACCTGTGATTGTTGTCAATAAATTTATGGTTATTAGTGGAGTTATATGTTTGATTATTGTTATGAGTATGGTGGCCAGTGGAGTTATGTATTTGATGTTTTGAACTTGCCAGTAATATTTCAACATTAGACTTAAGAGATTGAACAGAGAACAAGGCTTTTTTTTTTTTGTCGAAGTAGCCACAAACTTAGTTAGTTTATCTTTCTACTAATAATACTTTTGTACAATCGGTAGCCAAGAAGAACAATGATATCAAACCTTATGCATTCAACTATGCCGACGACCCATAAAAAAACTAGTTACGCTCTCACACCTTGAACCAGTTACTTTGGGGGGTTTTCCCTCTTCTGAAACCCTAACTTTGTAATCAACCATGGAAATACCTCCTCTTCTAGGCTAAGTTCTTCTATTCCACCGGCCCTAAAGTTGCAATTAGGATTGATTTGTTAGTTTTGATGTGATACCCTACCTTTGTTCATGGGATTTCTATTCTAATCAAAGTTTATTGCTGTTGTGATGGGTTTCTGGTCTTCTATAGAGGTAACCTTTTGTCTAATTGTTTGTTTTCGCTTCAAGTATCTCATCCTTAAGGTTAACCTAGGTCTTCTGATTTTGCTTGATATCATTTTTAAGAGGCTTGTTTTTATCCATTGACTGTATACATATCTCAATCTAAGAATTTCTCATCTGTAACCCTATTTCAAATTAGAGCTTTACCCCAATTATATTCAAGATTCGTCATTCGGTTCTCTGTATCTGTTTCATGTGCTTCCCTTTTGAATTTAAAATTCAGGATCAATACCTTTTGACCTATTTTTACTCACTAATTATATTCCATTAGCCTTTTTGTGAATCCTCATTGCCTTCAGATCCTCAGTATTTCAATCTCATTTCACCTTGATCTTAATTGTGTGTGATCAGTTTCCCTCCCTTTTGTATTCGGTTTTCACCATAGCCATTCTCTAGTTTGGTGAAGGCTATCTGTTATCCCACCTTGCTTTGTCTTAGAACCTGTGTTATGGAAGTGTTGTAAGGCAAATTATTGCCTTGGTGTTTATTTGGAAGGTCCCAGGTGGGTTATCTGTCAGTCGGTTGATTCTAAATTGTCCTTGGATTATATCATGTTGGTTCATGTAGTATGGAAAAAAAACAAGTACTTTCCATGGTTTGGTGTTTATGTTGAAGCTTTGGGACAATACTGAGGATATTTTGAGATCTGGTGATGAACAATCTCGAGCTTACGTAGCACAATTCGGATGAGTAACACTGAGAGCTTCTTATTTAATCTGTGGAAGATAGTGGGGAAGATTTCATACAACCAAGCTGAGAAATGGGTGACTATAGATTACTACTACTACTACTTACAATGGATATTTTCTACCTTGCTATAACGGGAACAAGACTATAATATTTGGCATATTTGAAGCCTAGACTTTACTTTGCTCGTCTTCAGCGACACACCGTGAACAAGTAACATCATAATAAACTACCATCTTTGCTTTCTTTGAGCTTATTATCATTTCCCCAAATACCAGTACCAAGCTCATAACCAAGAGGAAGTTTCACACCAAGTAGCAATTATTTCAGCTCCACCTGAATTCCACCAGGACGAGAGTATCACAGAAATCCAAGCAGGAATTTTAAATTTTCTGAAATCACAACACTCTACAGCAAATTCTAAATGTTCTTTATGGGCCGGTGGAATACTCACCTTTCTTTGACTGGTTCAGTAGCTTCTACTTATTTCATATATCTAGTTTAACTTAGGCAGTACTATCCATCTTGATTTTTAGTTGTGTTTCAAGTAAAGTTGTTCTCTTCTATTTATCTTAGTTTAAATTAGTTTATTGTGTAATTCATCTTGTATTTTTTCAGTTTTAGTTTGTAGTAACTTTAGTAATAATAATGATTATTAGTTTTATTATTAGCTATATCCTTCTAGGGCAGAGATTGGATTCTACTTCATATTATACTCAAATCTAAAGACTCAGATTGAAGCTATGGATAAAGCTGTAAAACAAAAAGGTAAACAGAAGTCGTTTGAGCAGTACTCCACAACATCTGGAGATATAGGCCTCACTAGCATCTCGGATCAATTGCAACGAACCACATCACCAACAACCAAGTTCCTATGGACACATCCACGTCTATCAAAAGTACATTTTTTCTTGTGGAAAGCATTCGTCGAAGCCCTGTGCAGCCTTCACACATCATCCCGATCCACCCCGCTGCAATTCGAATCCGGAAAATGCTACTCGCATCTCACTTCAATATCATGTTACTGCAATTTCTTGGCATGCCGATCCAACTGTATTTGAACCTATGGATATCACATACCCTCTTGTAATAGCCCTTTAGTAGTTTAATAAATTTCATGCTTCAAAAAAAAACAATGAAGTTTCAGTTCCACTACTAGAAATTGCAGTATATTGTACAAGAAACAGATCTTGGGTACCAGAAGACAACAACAAAGGTGCTAGACTGGGGAGAAATAAAAAGAGAAATTTAGCGTCTGAACTTCGTACATCAATTGCTGACGCAATGTGGAATAATTACTGACTTAGTATTAATTTTTATCAGATTTTCGTTTTAATATTCCTATTTTAAGATATTTTTATATTTTATTGAATTCTTGTTTTGATATTTCTACGTTAAGATATGTTTTAATTTTTATCGGATCCTTGTTTTAATATTTTTATTTTAAAATGTCCAACTTTAATTTATATATTGCATATTTAGGGAGTTTGAAACAAACATCATTTGTATTAACCTACTACTGGATTTGGTGTCAAACAAACACAATTTAAGTTAACCCAGGATATGATATAATTTAAGACAAACATCACTAAAATTGATCATTTTCAAGGTTATCTTAAACTAAATTAAGTTAACATATCCTAGGATAATCTCATATCCCATCTCCCAAACAGTCCCCAAATGTCTCTCATAGTCTCATAAAATGTTTATAAGCACCCGTAAGTGGGTGAACAATACGTCCATCAGATATGATTATGATTAGAATAGGAGTGTTTACTTACAACATCTATGTATTTCAAGAACCTGCAGATAGACCCCTTCAGGTAGACCCAGATAGTTTTCCATTTAAAAATAAATTATTTAAATACCCTTCTATATATAATCTTTTTCATATCTATACCATATAACATTTTTTTTTCATTTTAAAATACAATTCATTTATCTATCACTCTTCCACCGCCTCCGCCACCACCCCTCCACCTCTCCCACCACCATTACTCACCTCCGCCGCCATCGCCTCCTCATCCACCACTAGCAACACCTTTACAACTACCTCCAATACTTCTTCCGGAAGAACCACCATCCCTTTTTCCACCACCACATCACATACCACTACCATTCTACCTTCGCCATCGCCACCTCTTCAGCCACCACCACCACTTCCGCCAAAATCTGGGAATCCAAAATATATGTTGGCTCCAGATTAAGGTGTCAACAAGCCAAGTTGACACCAAAATATGGAAATCCAGGAACATGTTGGCTACAAATTATTGTGTCAACAAGCTAAGTTGACACCAAAATATGAAAATCCAGGAACACGTTGGATTTAGATTATGGTATCAACAAATCGAGTTGACACCAAAAGATGGAGTCAACAAGCCAATTTGACACCAAAATATGGACATTCAGGAACATGTTGAGTCCATATTACGGTGTCAAGAAGTAAAGTTGACACCAAAACTTGAGTCAAAAAGCCATTGATACCCAAAATGGAGCCAGCAAATAGGAGTTAATCCCAAAAATATTGAGAAAACAATGTATGTTGCTTACAAATATGGAGCCTGCATCTGACATTCTTACATAAACATAAATATAACCAAAACAAAATTTTTTTTATAACAACTAAAGAAAAGAAGTATATATACAATTAAGAAAGAAAAATATAGTCCTCGAAAGAAACAACTTACTGGTGGATGAAAATTAAAATAATCAAAAATTTACAAATTATTCGGCTTTCCCGTATATGCCATGTCTCAACAATCATTTTTACTGTTTGCTATTCAGTATTCAAATCTTCATGCATATCTGAAAGATTATATCATTCTCCACAATGTATTATCAACACCATAACTGATAAATGTTAAAGCAGGATCGTCTACCACAAAATTTATATCTAATATTACAAATGAGGGATATTGGAAGCTACACTTAAATAAGCTTAGACTTCCGAATAGGGAACTATCAATATTAAATGCTAATATCTCATAAACTAGTACTTCATTGTTCTTTATTGCAGTTATCCAAAAGTTAGGATATCCTTTTTTTGTAGAGCAAAAAATAAAATTTAATTTCCAAACAATAATAAAAGTTAAAATGACAAAGAGATGGTTTATAATTATTTTGTATATTATGTGGTTTTTTGTCTTGTTTGGTTATATAGTCATTTTTGTTTACAATAGCTTCATCTGAAACTCCTACTTCAACCACACCGTTTACGATATCATACTTTTGTCTAGGAATCATAATCAACACTCTGAATTCCTAACATACAAAATTGATTCTCAAAATAGTTTGTAATCTATATTGTAAAATAAAAATAAAAATAAATAAATATTTTACATCAAAGATAATCATTCAGTGTTAGAATAGACACAATTATGCTCAACTGAATCCAACTTTAGTTTGATGAGTTAGCCTGATTCTAGCATGTTATATCTATTAAGCTAGATAACACGTACCTTGTCGACATATTAACTGATGAGCCTATTACCTCATTGTTTTCTCAACATTCAAGATAATTAGGGGTGATGGACTATTCTCTATACGTGCAACGGTATACCAAGGCTTTCTGGTACAATCAGAAGAGGTTTATTTCATAATCACCAATGTGCTACCATAGAAGTAACATATATCCATACTTATATCTTCAATTATACCATCCTTTACCATTTGAGAAATACTTTGACATGCTTGAACTAAATCAGACCTCCCAATGTAATTAACTGCAAAAATCAGTTGAAGTCTTGCATTGTTCTCGGTGGTTGTTGTTGTCGTAGTTATTAATTATGCAAAGAATTAGAAGATTTGAAGAGTCTCCTACTAAGGACACTTGGATATTCTTCTTATTGTAAAAAAATGATTTTTTCAATATAATTGCCTCATGATTACTTAAGACATAGACAAGCTAAACAAGTAAGGTTCTCCTACCGAATGAAGAACATATATTAGATTTAAGACTAGTAAAGATCAACTATTAATTTTAACATGAGTATTAGTAAGCGGAAAACGATTTTTGTTGTAAGCAAACAAACCAAGACAAGTCATATAATGTTACAAATTATATTTTTCATGCACGCAAAAATAAATAAAACTCTCAACTTTAACATTAATTAACTAAATCATGAATCTAAACAATGATTATAACCTCATAAATTTTTTCAATTTATTTTTTAATCCCCTTTCAAATGATCCCCTTCAAAATCCAACCTCTATCTGAAACATACATATCAAGTTCATTAAGATAAAATTAAACATAAAAAATATCAAAGTAATTTTCTAGAACATGTTACGGGCAATTCTAGATTGTAAAACAATCACCTGGTTCGAACTAAATTATCAATAAAGAAAGCAAATACAATCAACCTGAATTAATACAGAAAAAAACAACTACAAAATCAAAACTTAAAATCTCTGAAGCAAAATAATGAAAATAGAAACATAAATAAGTTATTAAGCTTCACCACATGCAAATCATCAACTCGAAATCGAAACCTAAAATCACATCTTTCAATCTCTTTGAATATGATTTTCAAAATTAATCTCAAGACTTAGAAGAAGAAAAAGATGAATATGAAAAAATAAAACATGAACCATCATGATCTTCTATTGATAATGATTTTCGATAACAAGTTCAATCAAAACTGAAAAACATTTGTGTTAAATCATGTATCAAGCAATCAGACTTTTAACAAAACTAGTAACATGTTCAAAGTATCCAACAATAATCAAAATCACTATCACAACTAGTTACCACACCACCACCACTAGTATCTCAAACCCTTAACCTTAGATTTATCAGTTCAACCACCTCCACCACTACCAGAAACTAGCTAAATTCAGATAAATGGAATACATAATTGAAACCTAAATTTCTCTCTCTCAAACTCCCAAATTTAAATCAAATATTTGTCTTAATACAAGAAGAGAAAGTTTCCAGTCGGAGAAGAATACAACAATAATGAGAGAGTTTTTTGGATCATAAACATAAAATCATATGATTATGTCGGAGAACAATACGATCATGGAGAATTTTTTGGAAACATTTGTCAGTGATTTCCTTTGTTTACAAAATATAAAAGGGTATTTGTAGTATTATAAAATATTATTATCCTTTTAGAAGTTTTTCCTCTTCAAATATATCCTTGGAGAGTATTTGTATAAGGCCTATCCAAAGGGAGAGGTATTTGTTTAATTCCTACTTTCAACAAAAGTTAGTTTTACATTACTTACCATGTGTTGATGTTTGCAATAATGGTCGTACTACTTGATACTTTATATATTAATAATCTTTATATATTAATAAATAAAAAATTATGGTCTCAACTTGGCCAGTTATAAATAATAATAACCTCTATATTTTAATATTATTATTTTTCTTTAATCCTTCCTTGAAGAATTTACCTCCATATACAATAATCAACAATATATCGGAGAAGTATAAATATTGTTACATTTAACTTTATGATGAAACAAATTAGTTATCTTTACTTATTTAAGAAAAATACGTATTTTCAGGATAGTTACAACATCTTTAACTTGCGATGCGTAATATCTTTTATACTATACGTAATACTATTTATAGTTCTAGAAAACTTCAAAAAATTCTTGATAGTCATACAAGTTGCTAGACACATACATGTATAAATATGTATATGTACATCATCCAATAACATTTATCATACATTAAACTTGTAGAATCTTTCTTTTACAAGGTTCACCTCTCTATACTAATAACCTTCCTAAATTAATACTTTTATGTATCCCCAAGTGTATTAATATATGGAGGTTTTACTATAATACTCTTTATAGTATGCATATCAAAGATTGGGTGCCTCCAGATAAAGATTACTGATATGTGCATTATTTGCACTAGTTTGGTACTCTAATTCATTGCTTTCTTGTTAGTTTTTATATCATTATGCTTTGATTTTGTTTGTTTTTGAGTTCTTTAGGTATTTTGAGGACCAATCAACCAAAGAAGAAGAAAGGAGTTCATTCTGGCACAATGGAAGAGTTAGAGCTGAAAAGATAATTTTAGAGTGAAAATCCAGAAGCACCTACGGTTAGGAAAGTATCACGACCCATATGTAGAACAAGTTGAAGAGAAGGACCAAATTCCAGAAGTGCTTATGGATAGGAAAGTTCTTCGACCTAGATGTATAACTGGGAAGCTGAAGAATTATGTCAGAGTTACGGCTAGGAATTCAACTCAACCTAGCCGTAGAATAAGACAAGTTCACAAGATTAGTGTCAGGGATAGATTTACGGATAAAAAACCATTCAAACCTAGTTGTATACAAGATAAAATGTTGAAGCAAGAAAGTCAGACTCACATACGGTTAGGAAATCACACCTAAGCTATCTGTAAATTGTGATAAAAAGATATGAAGATTTGGAAGACATCATCTTGTGGAGGAAAAATAATGAGGTCAACCGGACATCGTATGAGGAAGTTATGGCGGAAACGGTGGAGGAAAAAAAAGTAAAATCCATGTCCACTTACGTCCAGGAATTGCCTAGCTCGACTCAGCCGTAAGTGACCCTAAAAATCACCGAAAACCTGCTATTTAGATACGACTAGGTCGTGAGAACAATTCCAATCCGTAGTCGGAGTACTTGACACATATATGGACTTCTAAAACGAGTAAAACATGGTCCCGGAAGGATTCTAAACCATGGAAAGAGAGTACACTTGAGGGACAAGCATTGAAGGCTATAAAAGAAGACATCTAAGGCTCAAACAACATATCTTTTGAAGTAATCTCTTATCTCCTACCTCTCATATCATATCTTCTACATCAAAAACCTTAGGTTTTCCCCTAAGGAGGAAACCATTCTTCTTCTTTGTGTACTTTCCATGGGTTTTAGTAAATCCATGAGTAGGTAATTTTTTTATTGGGTGGGGATGTAGTTGGAAGTCTTAGACATGTAAATCGATCTAGATGGTTAATTTTAATGTTAATGATATCTTTTGTCGCTTATTTTCTACTGTTTATATCGCCATGGGGACTGTACCGGTTGAATATCTGAACTTTGGGGTTCATTTTGACTTTAAGTTTGATAGGGTTCGACTTAATTATGTTTGGATTGGTGGATTTACTGTCCCGTATGCCCACACTGGGCTGTATACAAGAGTATGGAAGAAGTTCGACCATTTCTTCATAGGTAACCCAAAGAACTACCGTACTCTGGAGAATGATGTGACTCTATTACTGCAAACTGTGCATGAGATGATTTTTCTTCCTCGTAGAGAAGTATCTGAGATGGTACTTCAAGAATGGAAAGATGCTTTGGACGCAGCTGAAAGGGATAAGCTTAATGTAGCATGGCTTCATCGTCATTTTGAAGTTACTGAGAAGCATATCCAAGATAGAGGTATGAATCCAAGCTTGGAGACAGTGACTAAGGCTAAATATGAATTTTATAGGCTGTCTCAGGAGTTGAAGCTTGCAACTAAGATTTTTGAGAGGTTGGAAAAGGCGCATTCTGAGGTTGGAAAAGCTTACTATTTATAGCTAGCCAAAATGGGACCATAATTTTTTTATTTATTAATATATAAACACTATTAATATATAGAGTATAAAGTAGTACCACCATTATTACAAACATCAACACATGGTAAGTAATGTAAAACTAACTATTGTTGAAAGTAGGAATTATTTTAATGTTGATGCTTTCTTTTATCGCTTATGTTCTACTGTTTATATCGCCATGTATGATTGAAGACGTGTTCGTTTAAGTTGCAAATTGAATGGTCATGTATTCATATATAAAGCTAGACTAGGGTTTAAAATCTGGAATTATCGAAGAAATCTAATCATGAGTAGTACAACATAGCTGTTAACGACTGAATGTTGCTATGTGATTATGTGTAGAAGCTTAACCTAAGTTAAATCCGTATGGATCTTGTGCCAGATTGCTTAGAATAACCTCAACTCACAAAGACCATTTCTTTTATTGGGTTAAACTTGAAATGGCTCTTGCTCCAAGTTATCTAGTGAAAAGGATTCAAAGACTTGAAATAATTGTAAAGTGAATATACTTGAAATAATTTTGCTTGGCTGACAACCGACCAATTACAATAAGATAAAACATGGATGATTCCTATATTGAATCAATATGAAAAGGAAGTATAAGTTTGATTATTCACAATTTTGCAGGTTCTTGCTATGGGAAAAGGAGAGATACTTTGATAGAGGGTTGAATTCTGAAGTTGGGGCTGAGCAGTTGGAATACGTGTTTGAACCTAGAGGTATAATCAAGGGATCATTCTAGACAGTGGCGGAAGATATTGGTTATGAGATGGGTTTGAAAATTTTCTTAACCTGTGTTTAAACCTAAAATTCACAAGCATACTATGGTCCAACTCAAAATAGGCTATGAAAAAAAAAATCATTTTTGGTCTTCTTGGGCCTGACTTAAGCTAGGGAAATCCCTAGTGTAGTTCCGCCCGTGATTTCAAGTAATAATTTGTGGTTTTGTAAGTCTATTCACATACTTGGTAATAATGTAGCTTATTTTTTAACTAAAAATGATGATATCCCAACGGATATCTATGACTTGGTTAGAAAGGATTATCCGTTAGTGTCTAAGTTATATTAATAAGTTTTCTTATTTTTGAATAAATAAAAAATGTTAGTTTTGTTACTCACGATTAGGGCTGCACAAAAAACCGGTAAACCGACAAAACCGGACCGAACCGAGCCGAACCGAATATCTAATGGTAATCAATGGTAATGGATTAAAGAAAACCGGTTGATCTCGGTTCGGTTTTGGTCCACCCCTAGAACCGAACCGAACCGACTCGGTTTAAACCGATTATTAAGGACCGTAGGATGATAGATCTACGGCCGGAGACGTCCTTAATCTACAGCCAATCGATTAAATCGAAGTCAAAATATTAACCGTTGGATTAAAACTAGGTAGTATATAAACGAGATTTTTCTAGAGTTTAATCTCTATTCGATCCCCTCTCTTATCTTACATGGAGGCTGAAACAGGAAGAGTCTTCTTCCCCTCTGTGGCTCTGTCGAGATATCTTCATCCCCTCTCTTCTCTTACATGGAGGTTGAAGCAGGAATCATTTGTAGTAACTGGTAGAGATGATGCGCCACCTTCATCGGCTGTTTAAGTGTTCAAGGTTCTTAATCAATGGTAAGTTTACTACAATTTTCAATAGACTTTTAATTGGTATTCTGTTTTGATTTCTTATTAGGGTTTTGATTTATATTATTTTTCTCTTTTTGCCAGATTTCTTCCTAAGGATTATGTTTTCAGAGTACATGACTTTATCATAGCAATTCAATGGTTGGTTTTCAGAGTGCATCTTCTCATCTTTTCAGTTTATTTGTTTCCTTAGTTTTGTATTACTGACTCTGTGTATTCTTTTTCTTATTCAGGCACCAAAGAGTAGAAAGCTACACCCCTCTTTAAAGCCAGCTAATTCTAGTGGTGGTAAATAAAAGAAGAAGGTCAATTCGTGATCCTAAGAAGAAGCTACACCTTTTTTTTCTTATTCAGGCACCAGCTAATTCTGGTGGTGGTATTCATTAGGTTCAAGTAGATGGTGAATTTGATGTGTGTTTTGTACTTTTTGAGATTTGATTTTGTTTAGGTCGAGGGCCTCAACTTGTTCAGTATCTGCATAGTTCCTGCTCCATATATTCCTTAACAATTAGAGTAGTGGTTCCATAATGATGGTGCTTGTTAAATGATGCTTGTAATAGTATCTTGATCTATTAGGGAAATTCCCTGTAACCTGCTATTTCAAGCCTGTTTTTTTACCTGAGCACTATGTCCTACTTATGGAATGGGGTCATTATTTTCTTATCTGGTCTGTGCTTGCTTTTTTTATTGCATTATTTCTGTTTCTTATCTGGTCTGTTCTTTGGTTACTTTCTGTCACTGTTGCTCTTGAATCTTGATTGTGAGAAAAAACTCCTTTTATCTGTGAAAAGATGTGTAGAACTCAGTAGAAGCTTGTTAAGTTTGTTAAATATGAAATAACCGGTTAAAACCGAAACCGAACCGGCTAAAACCAAAACCGGATCGGTTTAAAACCGAACCGAACCGAATTGCTTAATGGTAATACTCGGTTTTCAAAACCGAAAAACCGAGACTATCGGTTTCGGTTATGTTGGGTCAAAAACCGAACTGAACCGTACCATATGCACCCCTACTCACGATTGTGAAAATCAATGAAAACAGTTTCACGGGAAACTTGAGAAAAGACGCCACTTTTTCATAAATTCGTTATGTAACACATCGACAAAGTTTCTCGTAGGATCGTAGCACAAGAACTCATTCAAACAATAAAATCCAGGGAAACCTGACAAAAAGACGCATCTTTTCAAATGAAAAGACTTTCTTATCCCTTCTAGACTAAAAACCGTATCCCTTCCTATAATGATTTATTTAAAGGGTTAATTGACGTTTGATACTTATATTTTGTCCAGTTTTAGTCTTTGGTCTAACATTTGTCCAATGTTAGGACTTGGTATCTGGACTGAACGTTGACCTGCATTGACCAGGTTAAGTCTAATTTTAATTTAATAAAATCAATAATTTTTCTATTCTTTTATCTAAGTCGTTAATAAAACTATTAACTCAACGGTTCCAAATAAAACCTCCAAATATACACCATTTTTCATCGCCTTCTCCTCCCTTTTATTTATTATATAAAATTAATTAATTCTGGTCAATGATGGTCAACTACGGACAACATTCAGTCCAAGTATCAAACCCTAACATTGGACAAATGTTAGACCAAAGATTAAAACTGAACAAAATATAAGTATCAAAAACCGATTAACCCTTATTTAAATCTGTTATGCAATGTTGCACCCTAATTTGAAAGAAAACATAAGGTTTGATATGGTGCTGCCAAGTCACCATGAAAATTCTCATATACAAAATAAGTATTGAATCATTTATCTACTTACTTGTAGACAATAAGCAATAATTGAAATTACAGAACACCTATTGGTTTAAAGAAAAAAATGATTCATAGAATTTATAAGGTCAATTACATGTTTCTAGTATTGAATATAGGTGTCCTTATATCACGTGAAAAAAATAGTGATTTTTTTTTACTCTCAATCGTGAAAAATAACGAATGCAGTTTCACATGTAGAGAGAATATGTTTTTAACTGTTACCTACATTTTTTCTTTGGCCATCTATTGATTTCTTTCCCTTGTTTATATGTGTGTTTATATTTTGACATCAAAATGCGTTGATATCACCTATATTTTTTCTTGGGATGTCTATGAATATCTTTCTTCTGTTCGTAGATCACAGTTGCTATTGCGAATAATGTAAAATTTCTATCGTACCTGTTGTTTTGGAATTATATTTTATGATTCCAATTGTATTCATTATATGACTCACAATTGTGTTTGTAGTATTTTATACTAATCCGTCAACATGTACAATGGAACGTGATTAAGGAGTTTTTGATTAACTTTATTTTCTCAGTGACTTGATTTTCTTTTTAGCTTGAACCACAAATAATTTTTCTACGCTTCTTCTTGATTATGTCTTTCCATCGCAAGCTACTTCTTGAAAGAAATATTCAAAGGGTAAGATATCTAAATTCGTAAGGAAAGTTATCAAATTAAGATTTTATGCCCAAGAAATATTTTGAAATAGTGAAGTCAAAGGAAATTTGAGAAAAAAAAACGTTGTTTTATCATAAAATTTGTTATTTAACAGGTCGACCAATTTTTTTCTTAGCCCAAAAACTCTTTCAAGCAGTGAAATCCAAGGAAATTTGACAAATAGACACATCTTCTCATATAAAAAGATGTATATTATCTCTTTTATACCAAAAATCGTATCCCTTCAACTAATGCTTTCTTTAAATCTCTTATCCCACGTGGCACCCTAATTTAAATGAAAACATAAGGTTTGATGTGGCACCGCCAAGTTAACCTGAAGATTCCCCTATATATAATAAATATTGAATGATACTATTTATCAACTTGAAAATCCATTGAGGATGACGTGTCGACACCATACTCATTCTCAAGAATTTTGAATTGTTATGGTGCCACAACTCAACAAATACATTCTTCAGTAACAAATACTTTAACGGAAGGTGTTGACCAAGAGGTGTGTGTTTTGGAAAAATTATCATTTTGATATTATTCACATATTAAGATCATTTGAAAATGCAAATATATCTTCTTTTTAAGGTGGAGTGTTTATGCTTTTGTTAGTTTGTTATTCTCAATCGTGAAAATCTATTAAGATTTTTCCGCTCTCTAATTTAGAAAGATGGTTAATGTTTTTGTCTATTACCTATATTTAATATTTTTTATTTATATATTTATTGGTTTATTTTTCTTGTTTGTAGATGTGTTTACATTTTGATATCAAGATGCATTGAGGTGACCTATTTATTTTTAGGATGTTCGTAATCTCTTTCTTTTGGTCGTAGATCACAGTTGTTATTGCAGATACTACAAAATTTTTATTGTACTTGTCGTTTTGGAATTATATTTTGTGATTTCAGTTGTATCCAGTACATTGGACTCACAATTGTGTTTGTGGTATTTTGTACCATTCCATCAGCATGTATAATGGAACGTTAATGGAAATTTTTTTATTAATTTTTTTTTCTGAGTGACTTGATATTCCTTTTGGTTTAAATTACAAAAAAAAAAATTCTACGCTTCTTATTGATTTTATCCATCCATTGCAAGCTACTTCTAAGAACAAATATTCATAGGGTAGGTATAGATGGTGATTTTCTGATGACAAAAAATCAAGGCCAAAATGGTTATTAAGCCGGCCGGTTTTGTTCCAAGCCATTCACCTTGCCAAGGAACAATTAAGTCTTGTAAACATGGCTCAATTTTATGTCTTATAGGTGTAGCTCAGTCCTAATCCTAAGAAGAAGTTCATGCCTAATCTTAAGGAGAGATTCAAGCCTAAAGTAAGACGAAGCTCAAGACTAAAGTAAGACGAGTATCGAACCTAAGTTCAAGTCGGAGCTCAATCTTAAGTTCAAGAAGGAGATCAAGCTTATGCCTAAGCCAAATATCAACCCTAAGATTAAGAAGATACTCAAGCCTAAGCCTACGACAAGATTCAAGCTTAGCTCAAGCCTGGATTCACGCTAGCCTCAAGATGTAGCCTGAGCTTCGACCTCCTTCACTTACTCAAGCATGGATCGGCCTTAGTCCAGTCATATTTTCAATTCAAAAAGTCGTTCCATTTCTACAGCTGAATCTCACGAGCAAGTTCAAGACTCTGCAATGTATTTAAGTCTTGGGAACATCCTAAGCAAATAAAGAACTCATGACATTTGAGATTCATGAGCTTATCTAAACTCAATAACGTCTATGAGTTTACAAACATGTTCATGGAGACTTTTATCCCTTAGAACTTGCAAGCTCATCTATAGGACCCTCACAAGGGAAATAGGATTTCTGGTCTCCTCAATGACAGACACTGGGTCTCTACTCTCTTCTAAAACAGAAACTAGGAATCAACTCCTCTCATGGACAACCTTTCTTCTGTTTTTCGCATAGACGGGACGACCATGCTAGGTCGACAATCGACTTCATCCTTTGCCTATGTTCATCTAATCGACAAACGACAAGTCAACACTTGACCTAACCTAGATCAGGCCTCAGCTCCTATTTAGAACCGGCCCTGCCTTTGCTCCTATCTCGGACAAACAGTCACATTAATTCGATGCTTGACCTCACCTAATCGTGTGATCCCTCACATGACATACACGACTACTTTAATTTATGTGACCATCGTCTAATCCAAGAGGAGTGGCGTATAATTTATGGCTTATATTTTAGCAAAGTGCTATAATAGCGTATTTGAGCTCAGAAGAGCAATTTGAGACGAGTTCGTTGTGAATGAAGTGTTAAGCTAAAGTGTTGTTTCAGGTTTAAGCATTAGCTATTCCCGAATTTGGTAGATATTACCAGAACATCGATGCGCACTCAAGGCAAGTTCAAGGAATTCAGCCCTGGAATTTATGCGACTTGAGACTAGCCCGATATGGCATAAATGTTGTGAGTATTGGGGAGGCTACAAAGCCAATTTAGAATGTTTATAGTTGTTTACAGAAGACTCAAGTTGCTCTACACTAGTGGGAAACCCATCGATGAGCTTTGAGACTTATCATGTAATGATTATAGACTACAGGATCAGTATAGAATACCTGTAGCCTTTTGTAGAGACTGCATCCTCAATTCGCCTGTGGAATATAAGGAGGAATACAATATTTTGTGTTTTGATGTGAAACCAGAAGTATACACACTAGTATGTGCGGGTACTTCTATGTTCCTACAACTATGCGGGAGATTTTACAATTCTGACCCTTGTCAAAAAACTCACCATCTATATTAAGTCCCCATGCTTAGCGAGGAACAATAATGTTGCACAGTAAGTACTAGATGGTGATAGTATGCTTATAATGATTATATATACATAATTTAAGTTCTAAGAGTAGAAGAAGATATACTTAGCTTCTGGATTTTAGTTACTGGGATAAGTGCCCCTTAGTAGGAATATTGGACGGGATTAGTAGATGGCCATGTTCATGTTAGGAATGCCAGCTTGTCGTGAGAAAAAGAGGGGGTATAGTCGGTGATTTCTCTCTTTCTTTTTGAAACAGGTCCGCCTCATCTCAAATAGATGATCAAGTCACCTGGATCGATTCTTCATGCATGTGTCCAGCAAGAAATATTGTTAGCTTTGTCTCTTTCAAGCAATGTCTTTAATGCAGAGTTAATCCTTAGATTTAAACTTCCTTGTAAGCAAGTAGTTGGTTCTGGTACTTGCTTGGATTTTTAGTATGCAGCAATCAAATGCGATTGATAGTGTCAGCAAAGCGACAGTAGATGAGAGGCTGATGAGGTATTCTTAGGAGATGCAGTACGACCTGACAGGATAATATGTCTAAGAAAGTGAAATTCTATGGGCAGACAAGGTCTCTATAGAGCCGAGTCTTCTAAATCCTATTTGGAAACCCTAGTTTGCACACCATTCTCTTCCGAAGATGTTGAAGTTTCATATGATGTCGGATTTTGAAGTTTGACCCCCACTTTTGAAGCCAAGAGACCAAGCTATCATATGTTAAAAGAATTACTCGATTCGGAGTTGTCTAGGTCATCCAAACATGCGTAAACATCTGCGATTAATAATCACATGTGAATTTTCAAATCTTGTGGACTTTAGTGCAATATCCATATCTCCTATCCCAGTTCTCCGATTAAGGTGCCCTTCTGGTATGTCATAGTAGAGACATAGACGAACACTTCTCGTGAAGGATTTTTTGACCCGTTCTTTACCGAGGATTGTCGATTTCTCAATTTGTAAATTGAAGAGGTAACAAGAGCATCAAGGAATAGAGGAGTGGACCGAGATGGTGCCAGGAGATTGGACAGGTACTAGGAGGACCAGGTGTGCGATCTTCTCCATGGTGAGCATATTACTGGATTTTTGACTAGCAAAAACCAATATTTGAAAAGTTGAGAGGAGAAGCCTGATTCTGAGGTGACTGTGTCCTTGAAGTTCTGGATATGATTAGGTAAGAATAGGAGGCTCCCCATTCGTGTAGAAAAGTCTTGTTGCTTGTACTGTTGTTGGATCCTCTATCTGGCAGAAGGTAACTTTTTGGTGTCGTCACAGGTCCAGGCTTCCGAGAATTTGAGAGGATATGGCAAATCATGAAAGTTGGAGTCGTCCTTTGTTTTCGCTAAAGTACTGAGGCGAGCATCTGAATTGAAATTGAATCCATCATTGTTGTTCGGGATGTTGAGATGCAACAAAGCTGTTTTTCGATGAAGATGCAGCGACATGTTCCTGGAACAAGTCTGAGAGAGGCTGGCTTGGCTCTGATTATTGATGCGTCCCTGAGTGACAGGTATTAGAGTAGGGCAAGTAACCCGAGTCTCCTCTGTTAGCTTGGATCCGTCTCAAGTAAGCTTCTTTTCGTCTATTCTGATGTAGACAATATCCTCTCCAAAGATGAAAGTCATAAGAGGACTATCTCTCGCATATATTGAGGATGGTGCTTCAAATAACGTTCATATGTGGAACAACAGTGTAACAAAGAGTGTGCCAATTGAATACCCTAATGTGAGTATCTTCGTTGATTTTTATTTCAACAGGATCCTCCTTGGAACGTGTATGTTATCTAGCTTGGATGAGGCTTCCAACGCCAGGGATAAGAATGATGAGGGTTTAAAGTTCTAGAATGGTAGCTAGAGGAAGCATACCTATGAACAGATCGATCCAGTCTTTAAAGACTCTCTTTTTTTATTGGGTTTATAAAATACTTTATGGTTTTTGGGATAGTAGGTAGGCTTTGACAAGTATTTTGCAAGAGGTTTTACTTTGTAATACAAAGATAATAAAATATTGAAATGGATCGGTTTCCCATTCACATCACCTAGTCATAGCGGGGTTGGTCCCTGGATCGAGTCCCAAAGCCTCGGTGGGACATGGGATAGCTGGTTGTAAAAAATGACGTTGAATAGAACTTACTTGGTCGAGTCCCGTAATTGTTGATCGAATCCCTAAGCTTTGATGATAATGGGGAACCCGCCTTGTTGATGTGAATCCATGGACGCCTCGAAACCATGTTGTAGTATGGATCTTCTTTAATAATGTAAAACTTTATATTTTTAAGGTGAGTAGTGGTGGGGAGTCCCTGGTCGTGCTCTTCATTGTTTTTATTGACCATGTCTTCCGAAAGAAGCTTGACTTAAACGAGAGTATTTTCAACAAGGGATAAGCATTTACCGGATGCAACAGGGTTGAGAGAAGTGAAAATATCCTTGCAATGTGCCTTCGTAGGAGTAAGAAGCTCGCATATGCACTCCATCAAGGATTGAACTTTTCGGTTGATAGATTCTCCGGAAAGAGTGAATTTTCTGAATCATCCTTAAAATGGGAAGAGGCTGTAGATGAAGCTGAGAATTTTGATCCTTGCATTGCATGGATTCGTTGTCATCTAGAAGGTTTACGGGAACATGAAGTAGGTAGCGCCTTGATGAAGGGACTGGTACCGGAGTGAAGGGATTGAGTGAAGGGACCAGAATTGTTAATACCTAAAAACTGGTTCTATGCAAAACAATATACTATAAAAGTACTTTCTTTAGATTCGGAAATTAAAATCGTATAGGGCAAGCCTAAACAACGATAGTAGCCGTTCCTCCCTGCTTCGGTCACAAGGAGAGAAAATGGGTTGATCTTAGGTGAAGGAAGCAAAGAAAATCGAAGGAATTTGTGCGTTGAATTGTGTGTAGATATGGAGAATAAAAAATCTTATGAGAATGGTAAGATTGTTTTATTTTTTAAATGGGTTAAGAAGCTTATTTATAATAGTTTGGGAACACACGCTTCCTTGTAAAGTATTGGAGGTAGTGAAGAGATAGATAAGTAGGAATTCGTAGGGTTAATGGTTCAACCGCCTTGGAATCTTCGGGAAACCCTTACTCTATTATCCATTAACTGCTTCAGCCTTACCACTAATTTATAACTTTTTTATCATGGGGTGTTTCCACTCCTATGTTGCTGTAACCGCCAGACCAAAACTCTATGTTTTATCCCCCATGTAATTGTTTTTATTTCTCGTGAGATTTAGTGGAGTCATGGACTCAAAACATGTAATTTTGTTGTAAGATAATGGTATCGATGAGTCTGAGCCAACATAGTATAGTAATGGCTAGTATTGGCGTTAATAGTAAATGGGGAGGCTTGTACCCTAGCGAAAAAGAAGGAGAGGGGAAGGCTTTCACCCTAGCACAAAGGAAAAAAAAGGGAAGGCTTGCACCCTAGCACAGGAAAAGGAGGGGAAGGCTTGCACCCTAGCACAGGAAAAGGAGGGGAAGGCTTGTAACCTAGACAACGTTAGCGCTACCATGGCGCTAGCGCTAACGATAGCGCTTATGTTAGCTATTGCTAGTGCTACCACTAACACTGCTAGTGCTTGTTTGGTCCGCGCTCTGTTGGCTTTTGGCTTTTTGGCTTTTTGGCATTTTTTTGGCCTTTTGGCATAAGTGTGTGTTATCCATTTGTGTTGGGAGTATGGATATGGCTTTTCCAAGGCTAGCACTCGCTAGTGCCATGGTTAGTGCTTACGCACCACTAGCTTTGATATTTATTAATGTTGTGGCCATATTTATGGCCTGTTTAGAGTTTCTCAATTGTATGAGATTTAATGTTATCATTCATCCGTAACTTTTATGCAGTGCATACAGAACATTTTCAAGAGATTCAGCTGTGGAAGTTTGTAACTTGAGATAACGCTTGATGCGAATCTGCAATTAGATGGTATGCATCTAATTAGTGTTTTTATTCAGATATGGCATAGCCTCTATTCTGAATATTCATAATTTTGTCTAATCAATGTGTTCTGATCAATGCAGATAATTTGCGTAAGCATACATGGAATAACGAAGGTTTAGCTGGATAAATCCCTGAAATTTCTATAACGCATATATATGCAAAAGAGCTACAGAGCTAATTTTAGTCATGAACTGACTATGCCTTCTCAATTCTCTTGCGGAATGTAAGATAGCAGTATGTATTTAAAATTCTGATGCCGGGTCAAAATTTGTACATATTTATTTCATGCTTCTGCAGTTAGGAGAAAAGCAATATTATAATTTTCTCCTTCGTCAAAAATCCACCATCAACATTAAGTTTCCTGCTTAGCGTGGAACAATATTGTTTCTGTTAAGTATTAGATGGTGATTTTTCTTTTTACTGACATAAGAAAAATAAATTAACAAGCCTAGTTATCAAATATTACCAGGAATTTTGATTTGGTAACGCTCCATCGATGCCGAACAATTGTTGATAGGACAATGGTTGATGTAATGGTGCTTGCAAGTGATACAGCATCATCCGGAGAGTTTAAGCTAGTGAGGCATGGCTGATTTGTATGATGGAGAGACCAAAATTGACCCGTGTATCCATGGCTTCAAAGAGGAAACCCTTATTTGACCTGGATTTTGAAACCAATTACTATAAAAGGGAGTAAACCCTTATTTATTTTTTAATTCTCTCCCTATCACGACCGATCAGAGATCCCCCTATTTCGTTTTTCTCTCTCTCGAGTAGCAGCTACAGTCTTCCCGTCGGCGCCACCACCAATTGTTCACCGTTGGTCAGTCTCCGGCCGGTTTCCGGTACCAACCAGGTAGGCTTCTCCCTTTTTTTTTTTATTTACGCGAGTGTTTTACGTTAAATTTTTTTTCCGTTTTTTTTTTAATGTGAGTTATTGATCACATATTTCTTTCCTTTTTTTTCGATGTGAGCACTAACTCACTAGCTCAGTTACCTTTGCTTGCTCAATTGCATAAGCATGCTATTGACTTGGTACTGATATTTTCTTGACGGCTTCTTGCAGGTAACTTCGATTTCACAATTGTTGTCA
Source organism: Papaver californicum (assembly GCA_023531435.1). NCBI lineage: Eukaryota > Viridiplantae > Streptophyta > Magnoliopsida > Ranunculales > Papaveraceae > Papaver > Papaver californicum. The sequence continues at coordinate 516,956 of JAJJMC010033286.1, read as the reverse complement.
TAATTCTTTATTGGCTTCACTGCGGCGTTGTTGAGCTTTTAATCAGGTATGCTCGGATTCGTGATAATTTTCCTTGGTATTAGTTTTAATTTATATATACATATAAGCATGTATATACATAAAATAAAACCAAACCTTGTACATGATTGCCCAGTTGTTGACGTGAATATTATTCGAACCAATTGTAGATGTCTATCAATCAGGAAGATAATGTTACCACTTCTTCTAGTCGTGACGAAAGCAAAAATACTGATGTTATTTTCTTAGAAGATATGCCTAGCATCCATGATAAGATTTTTGATGTTGTTGTTGAAGAGGCTTCTGACCCTGGTTATGTTGGAAATTTTATTCCAAACATCAATAGTACTCCTCATCCTCAGGGTATTTATCCATGGGCTCTTGTGAGAAGTTGTTTGCAGAGAAGAGAATACATGCTTTCATTTGTTGATTTTAAGACATTCCAAGTTCTTCTGTCTGGATGGACTGGATGGGCTAAAGTTATGCTGAAGAATCCTCGAGTGAAGCTTGTTTTGGAACATGCTAAGATATTCCATGATGTGCGAGTGGCCGAGATTTGAGAATTATTAAAGACATGAAGGGTCTTCTTGCATTTGCTTCTCGTTGGTACGGTATAACCGTTGAGTAACATTTGCTTGGGGTGAACTAATGATTACTTTGGAGGATGTGGCGGTCTTGCTGCAACTGCCCGTTGTTGGTAGTATTCCAGTTGAATGGTCGGAGCAAGAGATGAAACATAACACCATCCTTATTCAGAAAATAAACGAGTTGCAGAAGTCCGGTCTTTGCAATAACAAAAATTATTCGGATTGGATTAACCACTGGTGGAACGGAAGATCGAGCGTTGACGGCCTTGCTATTGAAGATCCTTTATGCATTGCTTCATTTCTTGTACTTTTTTTTCTAGAGATGTGTTCGAAGATTCTCCTAGAGGCCAATTGAAGCCTTCACTTGTTTTGGTTTATATTGCTCTTGCTGGTGGAAAGACTCTTCTTTTTGGTAATTTTTTTCTTGGCTTTCTATACTCTCATTTGGATTCTTCATTCGTGACATGAGGATTTCCAACGGTCATACCAAGATAGAGTCTTTCATCCCTGTTATGTTTATGCAAGCTTGGCTATGAGAATATTTTCTTGAATATGCGCCAAATACCAAGCCTTCTTACCCAAGTGTTGAAATGGAGCACGCTAGAATAGTCTGTTGGAATAAGAAGAAACCTTCTTCTGTTAGTCTTATTAGCTTAATGGACAATGAGAAGAAGGTGAATTTCATACCTTGGGGTTTGAAGTCTCCCCATGTGATTCCCATTGTTTGTACCTAAAAATTGCTCTCAGGCAAAACAATGTACTGTAGAAGTAATTTTTAGGTTCGACGATCAAAATCGTACAAAAAAAATCCAAATAAGTTGGATATCTGTATTTGTTCTGCTTCGGTTACAAAGAGAGGATATGGGTTGATCTTAGGGGAGGGAAGCAAAGGAAGTTGAAGGAATTGTGTGTTGTGGTAAAAAAATAGCAGAGCTTGAGAATGATTTTCTATCTCTTCTCCGTATGTGGTTTATTTTCCTGTTGTTGTTCTGTTTTTGGAATTGGCTAAGTAGCCTATTTATAACATTTGAGACCATGCAATTTCCTTGTAAAGTAGTGGTAGTTATGGGGAGATGGAGAAGTGGAGGTTGTGGGAATAACCGTCTACCTCTTCCTTGAAAGTTTGTGGAATCTTCCGGATTATTATTCCACTATCTCTTCAACCGCACAAACTTACCACTTACTCTAAACTTCCTCGTCATGGGGTGTTTGCACGCCCATGTTGTTGTAAACCACAAGACCAAACCCCATGTTTTATCCCCCCATGTAATATGATTTTGACATTTCATAAATATTGGTGGAGTCATGGCTTCAAAGCCACGAGTCTTGTTGTAGAATAATGTCTCCAGTGGACTTTATGTCAACTTTGTCGTAGTATTGGCTTAAATAATTATGTTAGCTTGAGCGATAGAGAAAAAGGGTATTATTTTGAGCAACTAATGCATGGCAGCAGCGCAGCAATAACAAGGCACGACATCAACAATGGAGCGTGAGTGGTAGCGTAAAACTTGGCGCAGCAGCATCACACACGCGAAGCGTGGCAACAACAAGGCATGGAGCTAGGGAGAGCGCGGCAGTGGTGCCCCTTCATTGTTTTGGTTTTGGTATTTCTCCATGGCTTTGTTGCTTCTTGACTTTGGCTGATTTCATTGTTTTTGGTTGACTTTGTCTATTTCATTATTTTGACTAACCTGTGTCGGAGACATGGCTAGGGCTTACTAAAGCCTGTGTTTGTTGTTGCCAGGGCTATATCCAATATGCTATTTTTTATTGACATTAACTAATGCCATTGCCATGACTATGGATTATTTAGGATTTCTCAGTCTTGTGAGATTTAATTGTTGGCATTTATGCCTAACTTTTGTGTAGTGCATACAAAACACCTTCAAGAGATTCATCTGTGGAAGTTTGCAATCTTGAAATTATGCTCGACGCGACTCTGCCATTAGATGGTATGTATCTAATTAGCGCTTTTATTCATATATGATGTTTCCTTTATCCTGAGTATCTGCGATTTCGTATAATCAGTATATTATGCTTTATACAAGTAGTTTGCATGGATGCATATGAAATAACGAGGTTTTTTTTGCACAAAACTATGAAATTTCTCTAGTGCATATATATGCAAAGAGCTACATGGATAGTTTAGCCAGGAGCTGAATATGCATTCTCAATTCTCTTGCGGGTTGTAAGATAGCAATAATGTTTGTAATTCTGATGCTTGTCAAAAATTATTGTATATTTATTCCATGCATACGCAGTTAGGAAAAAACAACATTATAAAGGGGAGTATTACAATTTTCTCCCTTGTCAAAAACTTGCCATCAACATTAAGTCCCCTGCTTAGCACGGAGCAATAATGTCTTTCGTGATAAGATGGTGATTTTTATTCTATTGCTATAAGAAAAATAAATCACATAGCTTAGTTGTCAGATATTACCAGGAATTCTGATTTGATGATGCTCTAATGATGCCGAGTAGTCGATGAAGGAGCAATAGTTGGTACAGTAGTGCATGTAGAATGGTAGAGCACCGTCTGGAGAGTGTAATTTGGTAAGGCGTGGCTGATTTCCAAATAGGAAATCCTTGTTTGACCTAAATTTTGAAACCAATTATTATAAAAGGGAGAGTATACCCTTATTTGTTTTATTCTTCTCTTTTTCTCTCTTCCTGCAGGAGTTCTTCCTCTCGTCAGCGCTACCGGCGATCCCCTTGCATGTTTCCGCTACCGACCAGGTAACGAATTTTTTTTTTTTTTTTTTTTTTATGTGAGTATTTCAGGGTGAGTATTAAATTACTTAATACTCTTTCCCCTCTTTTTTTTAGCGTGAGTATTAACTTGCTACCTCAATTACCATTGCTTATTCAATTGCAATATGATATTAAATTGATGTTTATCTTCTTTTTGATCGCATTTTGTAAGTGAACCCTAATCCCGTAATTCTTGGTTTTAATTATAGAAATTCTCCATTGGCTTTGTTGTAACGCCGTTGAGCTTTAACCAGGTGCACTAAGTAGCAACTCTTTTTTTTTATGTATATATCTGTATGTATTTGCATATCAGTGATAGACATATATACATAGAGTAGTGCCAAACCTTGTGTACGTTCTTCCAATTGTTGATGTAGATATTATTTGAAGCCATTGTAGATGTATAACAATCTTGAAGATATTACTACTATTGGTTCCAGTCATGATGGGATCGAAAATTATGATGTTATCTCCTTGAATGATGTGCCTACCATCCATGATAAATTCTTTGATGGCGTTGCTGAAGATGTTGTTGACCCTGATTGTGCTGATATTTTTATTCTGAACGTTGATTTCGTCCTTCGTCCCCAAAATATTTATCCACAAGCTATTGCCTGGTGTTGTTTGCAGAGGAAAGAGTACATGCCTTCGTTTATTGATTTCATGACATCCCAAACTCCTTTGCTTGGATGGGCCTCGTGGGCTAAGGTTATGTTGAAGAATCCTCAGGTGAAGCTAGTTTTAGAAAATTCTAAAATATTTCATGCCGTATGAGCGTTTGAGACCTTGAGAATTAATAAGGACACGAGGGTCTGCTTGCATTTGTTTCTCGTTGGTGTGGCCCAATTCATTCAGCGGTGTGTACTTGGGGTGAGTTAACAATTACTATGGAAGATGTAGCGGTCTTACTGCAATTGCCAGTTGTTGGTAGTATTCCTGTTGAATGGTCCGAGTAGGAGAAGAAGTATGAAGTATATCTTTTTCATAAAATAAAGGAGTTGCAGAAGTCCCGTGGTAGCAATAGCAAGAATTATACAGCTTGGGCTGAATATTGGTGGAACGGTAGTTCGAGTGCCGACGGTCTTGCTGCTGATCATCCCCTATGCATCGCTGTATTCCTTTTACTTTGGATTTCTAGAGACATATTTGAAGATTCTCCTGGAAGTCATTTGAAGATTCCACTGATTCCGATTGCTATTGCACTTGTTGGAGGAAGGACTCTTCCTCTAGGTACTTTATTTTTGGGTACTTTGTATTCTCATTTGGATGCTTTCATTCGTGACATGAAGACTTTAAATTGTCATGCCAAGGTAGAGTCTTTTATTCACTTCATGTTTATGCAAGCCTGGCTTTGGGAACATTTTCCTGAATATACACCAAAGACTCAACTTTCTTTCCCGAGTGAAGAGATAGAGTATGCTCGAATACTTTGTTGGAGTAAGAAGAATTTTTCCCTTGTTAGTCTTACTAGTCTAATGGATAATGAGAAGAAAGTGAATTTCAGACCTTGGGGTTTGAAGCTTCCACAAGTGATTCTGCCAGAGACTTTTGCTAAGAACCCCGGTGTTATCTTACACTTTGGTCCGAATGGTGAGAGGTAATACAGATGTTGTTGTTGAAGCCACTTTTATGAATAGTTCTACCCCAGGGTATATTCTTGTTATCTATTCTGATACTTTTATTACCCAGAGCTATAATATTGACAGGACATCTTGGAAAATGGGTTTTGATCAGTCTGTCCGTCATTAACGTGCCGAAGTGCCCACAACATTCTAGATCGAATCATCTCTTTCCTTCAATCTCATAGAAAGGGATGTAATACTGATGAATATGCTGATTTCTGAGAAAGGCAGCTTATTATCCTTAAGAAGTTCATGTTCAGCAAGCCTTTTGTCGTTCGTGGTGAACCTTCTGCAAAAGAATTGGTGGATCATCCAAATTTAAAGATTTCTTCTGAAGTAAAAAGCAAATCAATCATCAATTTGTCTCAGGTATCTTTGAGTCCTTTTCCGCTGAATCATAGTCTTCTTATTTGATAACTAAATGTTTTAATTCGTTTGTTGCAGTTATGGCTCCCGAATTACTGTGTGTATGATAAAGCAGCGAATGCTACTCCTCAATCTGAGATTAAAAGACCTCGGGTGATTATACCTGGGAGTTGAGACCGTCCCTCGAAGAAGGTAAGTGTTTTCATTTCCTCATTGACTTCTTCTCTGTATGAAGCATACTTATATCTTGTTTCTGATGGATATCTTTGTATAGTCTGGGAGCATAATTTGTCAGACTGACGTGAGCGTTCGACCCTTTAAATTTGGTGTCCCAACCATTCTTGGTGCTTCAGCTGCTTATGTTGTTAGTAAAGCTTTCTTTAGAAATAATAATTTTGTATCTTGCTGAATTTGATGAATTCTTACTCTTGTGAAGTAACCATTATGCTTAGATGACTAGAGATATGAGAAATCTTCCCATACTGAAGTAGTTGAAGAACCCTGGGTCAAGAATGAAGGACTTGGTGATGAATCATATTACGAGGCACATTTTGCTCCTAATGACTCGTCGTAACTCCAAGTAAGTCTCCTTCATTGTTTAGAATCACAATGATATAATTATAGCTCTTAAACTCCAAAACATGTAAAACCATGCATGATTTCATGTGGATTTTTGGCGATTTTTGCTGTCAGGAAAATTCAGATTCAGGTCTTCTTGCCGTAACGGCCGTAGTATCTTCGTGTGATATCGGAATGAGGTTTTTGACCAATCATTCTTTGCATAAGAGATAGAGATAACTTATACAAATTTTTTTCTGAATTTGGAGTCCATTTTCTATGCGAAAAAGACCTGACACCGAGCGTCCAGAACTTTTCCAAGCAGATTTTTGTAGGTTTTTAGCTATCATGTAATCGACCGTTTTGTCTTCCCTTATTAGATCGCTTCTCCGATTGTCCCACCCTTTTAGCATGTTATAGTAGAAATCCATATGAATGATTTGGAATATAAATCACCCCCAAATTCCTTACCAATTAGCGCCAGTTTTAGTTCTTCAAGAGAATAGTGTAAAAACGTTTTTGACGGTATTTTCACAAAATGACTCATATCTCTTCTAAACCATATGTCATGACCCAAACTAATTTTTAATGGATGTTTTAGGTTGCTGGTAGACATATTTTATGAATTACATGATTTGTGCTTGAATTGCTCATGCTTGACATAATCTCCATAAAGTCCCTATTTTTAGGGGGAAAAGAGATGGATCAGAGAGATGAATTTAAAGGTAAAGAATTGGAGGTTACCATGAGACGTGACACTGATGATGCATCCTTTCCACCTCTAAATCATGGGAAAGTCCTTCGGGATACGATTGTTGAAGGAAACACTCTATGTGATACCGTTGTACAGAATGCTGACATGATGGAAACTGTACCGGTTGAATATCCAAACGCTGGGGTTTATTTTGACTTTAAGTTCGATAGCACTCGACTTAATTATGTGTGCATTGGTGGCTTCACTGTCCTGTCTGCCCACGCTGAGCTGTATACCAGAGTATGGAAGAAGTTTGACCTTTTCTTCGTAGGTAACCCAAAGAACTACCGTACTATGGAGAATGATGTGACTCTGTTACTGCAAACTGTGGATGAGATAATTTTTCTTCCTCATAGAGAAGTATCTGAGATAGTACTTCAAGAATAGAAAGATGTTTTGGACGCAGATGAAAGGGATAAACTTAATGTAGCATGGCTTCATCGTCATTTTGAAGTTACTGAGAAGCATCTCCAAGATAGAGGTATGTCTCCATTCTTGGAGACAGTGACTAAGGATAAATATTAAGTTGAGAAGCTGTCTCGGGAGTTGAAGCTTGCAACTAAGATTTTTGGGAGGTTGGAAAAGGCGCATTCTGACGGTGCTGAACCAATTTCCAAGGAATTTTTCTAGTTTTATAGGTTTTCTGAGACATATGATTTTTTTGTGGTTTTATTCTATATTTTGTTTTTTAATAGGTAGGGAGTATTTTGTGTGGTTTTCAAGGATATATATTTTTGAAGGAAATTTTGATTTGCTTGATTAATAAATTAAAATCCTAAATATGAATGCAAGATGTTGCAAACATTTTGGAGGAATTACAAATATTGCATAAAACAAGTAAATATTGTGAATTGAGGGCAGCATGTTTTTTAAGCATTGTGAGTTGTAAGATACTTGCCATGCATGACCACCCCTTCTGGCTTGTCAGTATTGACAAGTTTGTAGTAACCGCCGATCATGGTTTCGGTGATAAGATACGGTTCTTCTTTAGGAGAGGCTGTGATCTTCTGTACTATGTCTCCGACATGGAAGGCATCGGGTTCAGGCCCCTTAACTTCATAACTTGTCTTTTGATTGCCTGGGTTGTTAGCTTGTTTATCCTCATTAGAGACAACCCATACCCATTTGATAAATTTTTTAAAAGGATCAGCTTCCCATTCAGATCGCCTAGTCAGAGTAGGGTTGATATCCGGTTCAAGCCCCCAAGCTTTGGTGGGACGTGGGATTGATGGTTGCAAAGAAGTTGGTTGAACTTGACTTACTTGTGTTCGGAACCGTTGGACATATGATGATGCATCCTCTTCTGTTAAGTGCTCCACGTTCAACTACATTGTGCGACGAAACTCGTCTGATAGGTCGTCCTAAGGATTTGATAACTTGTGTGAGAGTCTTTGAGGTACTGATGCTACAGAGAGACATACACTTGTTGCTTCTTTGTTAAAGTGGACCCAATGGTTTCCCAGAACTATGTTGTAATATGGATCTTCTTTGACAATGTGAAACTATGTATGTGCTCGGGTGTCACCCATTTTTACTTCAAGAGTGATGTAGCCATAAGCACTCCTGGACTTCCTTCCAGAATTCTTAATCATTGTTGTCGAATGTACAGCCTCGTGCTTGGAAATTCCCGCAGCTCTCAGAGACTTGATAGTGATGATATTGACATTAGTGCCAACATAATTAGTGTTTGCTCGAACTTGGTGTCTTTGAGGAAGGAAGTGGTGAAAATTCCCCAACTAGGCTTCTCATTATGTTTGACGACTATATGTTCTTGAGTGGTGTGTGGGAAGTCAATAGTTTTTTCAGAAAAGAGTAGAAGCTTGCCTAATACAATGCGATTGAGAGCGGTGAAATTATCTTTGTGTTGCTCCTTCGATAGGTAGAGAAGTTCACATCCTGATAGGTAGGGGATCTTTGTAAAAACCTTCATTCCCAAAGCATAGCTCTCCTAAGTCGATTTTTTTTCTAAATATGCGTCTCAAGCGATTGCATTCGCTGGTAGGATGGTTGACGAACCTGTGGAAGTGACAGTATTTTGGATTTGACATATCCTCTTCAGTAGGTGGTTGTCGCACGGGTGGTAACTTGATAGCTCCATTTTGTACCTATAGTTCTAAGAACTCGAGGACCTCTTCCATGGGAAAGGGAAATACGGGATTGTTATATCTGTCTTATTTCGTTGCGATTGACGCGGAGCTTCGACTGAGCCTTTTCCTTGAATTGACGTTGGTGATGCCGTAGGAGCTGAAGAAGTGCGATTAGCCTGTGAATCTAATTGGGGTGATGTTTTTCTCTTGGATCCTTCATCACAGATAACTCTTATGGAGTGCTGGGTAGAATGTTATTTATTCACCAGACTTCTGCTCCCACGAGTGTCTCCATGATTTTTTTCTCTGGCGGGTTGTATCCTTTTGAACAAGGCTGGAGGTTGTTGCTGATCTCTTGGCGTCCTCGTGTAGCTCAGAGAAGGTTTGGAATCGTAAATTTTCTAATAAGGCACGATAAATAGGAATCATACCATTAATGCAAAGCTCCACCATTTGTTACTCAGTCACGTTCTGGTCATGGAAGTCTACGGCTTGTGTTCTGAACCTTTTTACGTACTCGTTGAGATGTTCGTTGTTCCTCTGAACATTCTTACCAGACCCGAAAGACTAATTTCTTCATAGACAAAGAAACACTTATTATAAAATACATCAACCATCTAAGACCAACTATGAATATTGTTGGGAGCGAGGTTTTTGTACCAAGTATAGGCTCTTCCCGTAAGGGATTTTGAGAATTATTTGAGTCGTTATACTTGATCATACTCATGAACTCCTAGCGTTTCCAAGAATCGTGAAACATGTTCTTGAGCGTTTTCGGTGTCGTCATACAATGATAATGGAGTAGATGAATATCCGATCGGCAGTGCAACCCTCTGAATTTGGGTAAGGGATTGGTGCTGATAGAACGAAGATGAATTTTCCTTTCCACGATTTCACAGGAGCCTTTCCAAGTCTTCACAAGTGGAAAAGTTTTGATGTGGTTGACTCCTTTATGATGCATGGTCAGTAATGATATGCATTTCATCATTCTGTTACATTAACTTTTGACGTGTTAGCACCGTCGACAGTTACGTTCTTGACTTGTTCTGTTTGACGACGACGTTGTTCTGGTGTTAACTGCTCCTTCAAAGCCTTAAGAAAGGTAAGAAATTTCTTCTGAGTTGTGGCCATGGATATTTGAGTTTCGGCCAAGGTTTCTTGTCGCTTCATTAAACCGTCTATGGTTGGTGACGCCTTCTCCTTGCATTTGACTCTTTCAGTGGTGCAAAGGGGAGTTTTTGTGCTTTCAGTGGTGGTGTTTTGAGGAATGGTTTCTGGGGTTCCGCCACTGGAATTACCAGTATTTTTAACGACTGTTGAACTTATATTGGGATTAGTTGCTGAACCTGACCTAAGATCCACCCTTTTTGAAGAATTGAATTTTACTACCGAGAGGTTGATCTCCCACTGTGGTCGCCAATTGTTTTTACCTAAAAATTGCTCGCAGGTAAAACAATGTATGTAGAAGTACTTTTTAGGTTCGGCGATCAAAATCGTACAAAAAAAATCCAAATAAGTTGGATATCTGTAGTTGTTCTTCTTCGGTTACAAAAAGAGGAGACTGGTTGATCTTAGGGGAGGGAAAACAATGAAGTTGAAGGAATTGTGTGTTGTGTAGATAAAATAGCAGATCTTGAGAATAATTTTTTATTTATTCTCCGTTTGTGGCTTGTTTTCTTGTTGTTGTTCTGTTTTTGGAATTGCTAGGTAGCCTATTTATAACATTTGAGACCGCGCACTTTCCTTACAAAGTAGTGGTAGTTGTGGGGAGATGGAGAAGTGTAGGTTGTGGGAATAACCTTCCACCTCGTCCTAGGAAGTTTCTAGAATCATCCGGATTATTACTCCACTATATCTTAAACCTCCCAACTTACCACTTACTCTATAACTTCCTCGTCATGGGGTGTTTGCCACGCCCATGTTGCTGTAAACCGCAAGACCAAACCCCCTATTTTATCCCCCATGTAATATGATTTTGATATCTCTTAAGAATTGGTGGAGTCGTGGCTTCAAAGCCACGAGTCTTTTTGTAAAATAATGTCTCAGGTGGACTTTATATCAACTTTGTCGTAGTAATGGCTTGAATAATTGTGCTAGCTTGAGCGAGAGAGAAAAAGGGTGCTACCTTGAGAAAATAATGGATGGCAGTATCGAAGCAGCAACAAGGCACGATAGTAGCAATGGAGCGTGGTTGGTAGCGCAAAACTTGGCGCAGCAGTAGCACGGACACGGAACGTGGCAACAGCAAGGCATGTAGCTGGGGGAAGCAAGGCATAGAGATGGGAGGGCGCGGCAGCAGCGCATGCGCTTCTCCTGACAGCCGTGTCTCATTCCCCCTTCATTGTTTTGGTTTTGGTACTTCTCCATGGCTTTGTTGCTTCGTGACTTTGGCAGATTTATTTGTTTTTGGTTGACTTTGTCTCTTTCATTATTTTGACAAACTTGTGTTGGAGACATGGCTAGGGCTTACTAAAGCCTGTATTTGTTGTTGCCAGGGCTATAACCTATATCCTATTTTGTATTGATATTAACTAATGCCATGGCCATGACTATGGCTTATTTAGGATTTCTCAGCCTTCTGAGATTTAATTGATGGCATTTATGCCTAACTTTTGTGCAGTCCATGCAGAACACCTTCAAGAGATTCAGTCGTGGAATTTTGCAATCTTGAAATTATGCTCGATGCGACTCTGCGATTAGATGGTATGCATCTAGTTAACTCTTTTATTCAAATATGATGTTTCCTTTATCCTGAATATTTGCGATTTTGTATAATGAATATATTCTACTTTATAAAAGTAGTTTGCATGGATGCACATGAAATAATGAGGTTTTTGTTGAACAAAGCTCTAAAATTTCTCTAGTGCATATATATGCTAAAGAGTTATAGGGATATTTAGCGAGGAGATGAATATGCATTCTCAATTCTCTTGCGAGATGTAAGATAGCTATAATGTTTGTAATTCTGATGCTTGTCAGAAATTATTTTATATTTATTTCATGCTTCCGCAATTAGGCAAAAAAAACATTATAAAGGGGAATATTACAGTTTTCTCCCTTGTCAAGAACTCACCATCAACACCGGCGAAGTCCTTTGTTGAGAGTTATGACATTGTCCTACATTTTGGCCCAAGTGGTGAGGGTACTACTGCTACGCTTGGTGAGGCGAATTTTATGAATAGTTGTACCCCCATGGTACATTATTGTTGTTTTCTCCATTATCCATGCAGAGCTATAACATTGATAGGGCATCTCGGGAAATAGGTTTTGATCAGTTTATTCCTTGTTACCGCACCAAAGCGCCTCGTATAAACGTTCTTCATCAATATGAGGGTACTCATACCATTCCTTATCAAAGCGTTCCTTTCCTCAAGGTGGATAGGAAAAGACGTGTCACTGATGAATATGCCAGTTTTTGGAATGCATATCTTACTCTCCTTGAGAACTTCGTATCTGGTGAGCCTTCTGATGTACACGTTGAGCCTTCTGAGAAAGAGTTAACAGATCGACCGAACTTGATAATCACTTCTGGAGAGAGGCATGATATGATCGTCAACTTAACACGAGTATCTCAAATCATTCTCCGTTTAATTACCATTATTTACTCAGTAATTAAGTATCTAATTTGTTTCTTGCTGTCATGGTTCCCAGAACACTTTGTGTCTGATATTACAGTGAAAACCATTCTACAACATGGAGAGAAGAGACCAAGGATAATTATTCTTGGAAGTGGAGTCCGTCCTTTGAAGAAGGTAAGCGTCTTGTGTTTTCTCTTACTCTTTCCTTCTGTATCAAAATAAATCTATATCTTCTTTTGACAAGCACTTTTTACATAGTCTGGGGGGTGATTCTTCAAGGTAAATTGATTATCAACCTTTCAAGTATGGCGTCCCAGCTGTTATTGGCTCCTCAACACCTTATGCTGTAAGTGAAATTTATTTTGAAAATTTTTGAGTTGTAGAAATTTTCTCCTTACTAACTTATGGATAATTATCATTCTTAGATAACTACCAGTACGAGTACTCCAGTATCATAAAGTACTGCTGCGGTTGGAAGTACGGAGGAGGAAAACAAAGATGACAATGGACCTGAAATATCGTCCCATACTGAAGTAATTGAAGAATCCGGAGCTGAAAATGAAGAACTTGGTGGAGATACGTATTATGAGGTGCCTTCTGCGTCCGATGGCTTATCACATCTTCAAGTAAGTTTACTCCGTTCTTTTAGAATCATAATAGCATGATTATAACTCTTAAACCACCAAATTTGTAGAACCACACATGATTTTATGAAAGACTTTAGCAATTTTCGCATGAATCATGATGCTAGTGATATGTCTTTTCCGCCTCAGAATCACGAGCGTTCTTTTTCTGCTGTGGTTGTTGAAGAAAGCACTCCGAGCGGCGTCATTGTCCAAAATGCTAATATGATGGAGATTGTTCCAGTTGAATACCCAGATACTGGAGTTAGTTTTGAATTCAAATTTGATAGAACTCGACTAGGGTACATTTGTATTGAGGGTTTTATTGTTTCGTCTACTTATGCTGAGCTGTACACCAAGATATGGAAGAAGTTTGGCCATTTCTTCATAGGTAACCCTTAAAACTATCGTGCTCTGGAGAAAAATGTATTTATGCTTCTGCCGACTATAAGTGATATGGCTTCCTTCCACGTAGAGACATTTCTGAGGTGGTTCTTCAAGACTGGAAGATATATTCCGAAGGTGCTGAACAAGTTTTCAATGAATTTTTTCTATATTTTTCTGAGTTTTATTGATTTTCTGAGATATATGATTTTTGTGGTTTTATTTTGTGATTTTGACTAGGTAGGGATTTTATTTTTTTAAAAAAGAAACAATGTTTTTCTTGATTAATAAATTGAAATACCAAGTATGAATGCAAGATATTGCAAACATTTTGGAGGAATTACAAATATTGCATAAAATATGGAAATGTTATGGGGTGGTAGTAGATTGTTTTAAGCGTTGTGATCTTTAAGCCACTTGCCATGTGTGACCACTCCTTTTGGCTTGTCAGTATTGACAAGCTTGTAGTAACCTCCGATGAGAGCTTCAGTGACGAGATACGGTTTTTCTTCAGGAGAGGCTATAATTTTCTCCACCGTATCTCCGACATGGAAGGAGTTGGGTTCAGGCCCCTTAACTTCACGACATGTCTTCTGAATGCCCGGTTACTGGTTTTCGTATATCTGGTAGAGACGATCCATACCCATTCGATAAATTTTTAAAAAGGATCAACTTACCATTCACATCCCCGAGTCAGAGTAGGGTTGATATCCGGGTCAAGTCCCCAAGCTTTGATGGGACTTGGGATCGCTGGTTGCAAAGGAGTTGGTTGGATATGACTTAATTGTGCGTGAAACCTTTTAATGTATGATGTTGTATCCTCTCCTGGCAGCTGCTTCACATCCAAATTCATTGTGCGGAGAAACTCGTCTGAAAGGCAATCCTCGGGGTTTACTGGCTTGTTTGAGATTCTTGGAGACGTTGACGCTGGTAAATAAGACGCGTTCGATCCTATATTGTTTCTACGGACCCATGGGCGCCCCAAAATCATGTAGTAATTTGGATCTTCTTTGAAAATATGAAACTTGACATGTGTTCGGTTGTTATCCATTTTTACTTCAAGAGCAATGTAGCCGTATACGCTCCTGGACTTTCCTTCAAAATTCTTGATTATAGTTGGAGAGTGTGATATTAACGTTAGTGCCCGCATCAATAAGTGTTTGCTTGAACTCGTTGTCCTTGAGGCAAGCAGTGCTAAGGAGTCCCCATCTAGGCTTCTCATTGTGTTGGATGACTATATCTTCTGATATGGGCTTGGGATAATAGTATCTTTTTTGGAAAAGAGTAGACATTTACCCGATACAACGCGATCGAGAGCATTAAAAATATCTTTGTGTTGTGCCTTCGATAGATAAAGAAGTTCACGTATACATTCCATCATGGATTGGACGTTTCTGTTAATGGAGTCCCTAGAAAGAGTAAAGCTCCTAATAGTAAGGGGTCTTTGTGAACACCTTCAGTCCCTAAGTATAGCTCCCCTGAGTCGATCTTTTCTCTGAAGATCCACCTTAATCTGTTGCATTCACTGATGGGGTGGTTGAAAAACCTGTGGAAGTGACAGTATTTTGGATTTGACATGTTCTCTTCAGTTAGTGGGTGTCGCATAAGTGGTAAATTGATAGATCCATCTTGTATCAATAATTCCAACAGTTCGAGGAACTCCTCCATAGGGAAAGGGAAGTCTGGGATGGTTGTATTCGTCTCGGTTTGTTGTGTTTGATGCGGAGTCTTGAATGAGCCTTGTCCTTGAACTGGTGTTGGCGTTGTTGCCAGGGATGACGCAGTACGCTTAGCCTGTGACACCGATTGAGGTGCAGCTTTTCTTTTTTCCCTTTTTGCTCACCAGACGTTTACTTCTACGGGTGTCTCAGTGTTTTCTTCTCTGATGGGTCTTGTTCTCTCTAACAGGGCTGGAGTATTCGCTGTCGATCTCTTGGTGGCCTCATATAGCTCAGAGAAGGTTTGAAATCGTAAATTTTCTAACTGAGGACGATAAACAGGAATTATACTGTTAATGCAAAGCTCCACCAATTGTTGTTCAGTCATGTTCTGGTCATGGAAGTCGATAGCTTGCGTTCTGAACCTCTTCATGTAATCATTGGGATGCTCGTTGTTCCACTTGAACATTTTTTCCAGGTCCGAGAGAGTGATTTCCTAAGAGACAAATAAATACTTTTTATAAAAAACATTGACCATCTGAGACCAACTAGAGATAATGTTGGGGGAGAGGTTGTTGTACCAAGTACATGCTCTCCCCGTAAGAGATTTGGAGAACTATTTGAGACGCAACACTTGGTTATATTCATGCACTCCCAATGATTCCAGGAATCAAGAAATATGCTCTTGAGCGTTCCCGATGCCATCATACAGTAAGAATGGAGGAGACGAATATCCGTTCGGAAGTGCAATCCTTTGAATTTATGCTGGGTAAAGGGGTTGGTGTTGATGGAAAAAAGATGAACCTTCCCTTCCAAGAATTTGCAGGATTCTTTCCAGATCTTTGTGAATGACAAAGTTCTGTTGTTGTTGACTCCTTTATGGCACACAGTCGGTGATAATCTGTACCTCGTCATCTTCTTGGGTGTTAGCTCTTGATGTCTTGGCTTCACCAGCGGTTGTATTATTAGCTTTCTCCATTTGATGATAACACTGCTCTGGTGATAATTTTTTTGTCAAAGTCTTGAGAAAGGTAAGAACTTCCTTCTGAGTTTTTTACATGGCTATTTGATTCTCAGCCAAGGTTTCTTGCAACTTCATCAAATCAGTTATGGTTGGTGATGCATGCTCCTTGTTTTTGTCACCTTCAGTGGTACGGTGAAGAGTCTTAGTATTTTTAGTAGTGGTGTTTTGAGGAATGATCTTCGGGGTTCCACCAATGGTGTTGTTAGGGTTAGGAGTGATGCTGAACATAAATTGGGATTGGTTGTTGAACCTGAACTAAGCGCTACCATTTTGATAAGATTGAAGAATTAAATTCCAAATAGTTGAAATATTGGATTCGTGACCGAGATATTGATCTCCCAATGTGGCCGCAAATTTTTAATACCTAAATAATGGTTCTAGGAAAAACAATATACTATATAAGTACTTTCTTTATATTCGGAAATGAAAATCGTATAGAGCAAGCCTAAGCCACGATAGTAGCCGTTCAACCCTGCTTTGGTCACAATAAGAGAAAATGGGTTGATCTTAGGGGAGGGAATCAAAGAAAGTTGAGGGAATTTGTGCGTTGAATTGTGTGTAGAGATGGAGAATAACAGAGCTTATGAGAATGGTTATCTTGTTCTGTTTTACGAATGGGATAAGGAGCCTATTTATAATAGTTTGGGAACACACGCTTCCTTTTAAGGTAGTAGAGGTAGTGAAGAGATTGAGAAGTGGGAAATCGTGAGGTTAATGGTTCAACCGCCTTGCAATCTTCGAGAAACATTACTCAATTACTCCATCAACTGCTTCAGCCTTACCACTACGTTGTAACTTCTTTATCGTGGGGTGTTTCCACGCCCATATTGTTGTAACCACCAGAAAAAAACCCCATGTTTTATCCCCCACGTAATTGTTTTGATTTGTCGTGAGAGTTAGTGGAGTCATGGACTCAGAACATGTAAGTTTGTTTTAAGATAATAGTATCGATGAGTCTGAGCCAACATAGTATAATAATGGATAATATTGGCGTTAATAGTAAAGGGAGAGGCTTGCACCCTAGAACAAATGAAGGAGAGGGGAAGGCTTTCACCCTAGCACAAAGGAAAAATAGGGGAAGGCACCCTAGCAAGGGAAAGGGAGGGGAATTCTAATTTTAGTCATGAGATGAATATGCCTTCTCAATTTTCTTATGGAATATAAGATAGCAGTATGTATTTATAATTCTGATGTCGGGTCAGGAATTTATACATATTTATTTCATGCTTCTGCATCTAGGCAAAAAACATTATTACAATTTTCTCCTTCGTCAAAAATCCACCATCAACAAGAATGAAATTGACTCGTACCTGAGTCAAGGGACTAAAATGAAATAGACTGGTACCCGATTGAAGGGACCAAAATGAAATAGACTGGTACCTGAGTGAACGGACTAGAATGAAATGGAATAGTACCCTGGTGAAGGGACAAAATAAAATGGATTGGTACCTAAGTGAAGGGACCAGAATAAAATAGACTGGTACCCGAGTATAGGGACTAGAATGAAATAAACTGGTACCTGAGTGAAGGGACTCGTACCAGAATGAATAGACTGGTACCTGAGTAAAGGGACTCATACCAGAATGAAAGGGTTTCCACGTGAAAAAAAATTCAAAAATGTGATAGCTGGCTTCGGCTTTTGTTGTTGTTGTAGAGTTTTGTCAAGGACTTGGAATGGAGCTTGTCTTTCAGATGGTACTGAGGCTGAGGATGGAGCCAGGGATGAGGCTAATGGTGAGCATTCGATTCCCGATACTTGCTGAGATGAATCCTCCCCCTTGACTCTTTTATTTTGACAGGACCTCATGGATGATTGGATGTTGTAGTGATTTCTGACCAGACGGATGTTCCAACAAATATCTCTACGATTTTTGGACCTTGAATCGGCATATGTAATCACCAGGGTATTCATCATTCATTTGGAACAATTTTTTTTTCCAGATCTAAACATATTTTCTTGTTGCCCATTATAGAGGGAGATTGGTGAGAGATATATCCATCTATTGAAAAAATGTTTTGGGTGGCGAGAGGGTAAAAGGTTGGTGCTGATAAAGTGAGACTGGTCCCTCGTTTCCTTTAAATTGTAAAAGTCTTTCCAGGTCTTCATGGGCGACAAGGTTGGATCGTTGGCTCCTTGATTGCCCTATTTGAATGCAGATCTCGTCATCACCTTGAATATTGATTCTGGTATTATTGACGCTGGTAGGCTTGGAATCGTTGCTTGTTGCAAATGGTGACGGATCTAACCTGGGAAGAATTGTTGATGTGTTTTGTAGTTGTGGTAAGGAACGGTTTCAAAGTCTCGAACTTGTGAAGATTTATTTTAGATTCAAACTCTAATAAATATACTAGAAAACTCAAAAAAAAAGTTGATATCAAGATTAAAGAGGCATTGAGACTCATAATTCCACCATTAACCAATTAAAGTGATTCAATCTAATCAATATTCATGTAATTCTTTACATTTAAAGTGATTCTAATATGTTGCAAAAGTAGATTTTCAAAACAACAATTGTAAATCGAAAGTATAGAACATCAAAACCCTAGGATAAGTATGCTATAGCAAAACAAATCACAATTGTTTAATAAAAATCCTTAAATAAATTTTTAATCAAAGTAAATAATCATAAAAGAAATTGCAAAAATTAATTAAATTAGAAATATACCACTTTTCTTAGAACAATTGCTTCCTCTGTCACCTCAGCAAAGGGGTTTTGCTCCTCATACTAATCACTTGCTCAAAATAATGATTCATGGATCAAAGTGTTTACAAATGATTAAAAAGGAGGAAAATAAAAAAAACAGTAAGTTTGTAACGTTTATAGGCGTTACAGACTCACTGTTACATAGCAAGGCTGAAGATAAACATTGCATATGCTAAGATATCTGTTGCAGATGTATTGAAGAAATCGTTACAACTGAAGATAAATGTTGCAAAGACGAAGATATCCGTTGTAAATGGATGAAGAAACCGTGGCTGAGAGGTTGAAAAAACCGTTGCCGTAGCCTCTGTTCTTCGTGTTCTTCAACAACAACAGAGAAAAAAATCTTCTAAAGTGATTTTTATCCGTCTGTTCGCCTCCACAGCTCTCTCCCTCACTCTCTCTCCCCTTCTATGACCCTCGACACTCCTTTATATACTCAAAACATCTCCAAATCTCGCCATAGATCTTGGTTTTAAAGAAGAAAACATTCTCGAGAATTATGATCATATCTCGGATGTGATTCTCCTTTACGATTTTCTGATCCTGTTTCTTTATTTTTCTCTATTTTTTCTTCTTCAGTTCGAGACAACTCTTACGAGATAATATCAAAGAAGATATTTTTCCTTTAAAGCCCGAGAGTATACCCTTCCTGATATGAGATCTCTTTGGGTTTTACATGTTTCCAAACTCGCGCAAACTTCCCGTATTCAAGCAAGAATATATTCTTGTCATAAATCCTAAGAGTTCTCATTAAAAATACGTAAACCAATCTCTCACATTTTGAGAAAGTAAGTTCCCGCCAAATCTCTTGCTTTTGAATTCATAAAGAAGGTGGCGCCCTTATCCAAGGTATGGGTTCCTTTAACACAACTCTTGGGGTGCCTTTATCAAAATGCATGGGTTCCTTTAGTAATTTTTCTGGTGCCTTTAACACTTTTTTCGAGCCAATTTTTTCCAATAATGTTTATTTCCCAAAATACATACAAATACATAAAATAATGCAATTAGTACAAAAATGAGCATTCATAAAATATAAAATTAAGATAAAATAGACACATAAATGTGTCTATAAAATACCTCCAAACTTATTATTTGCTAGTCCTCGAGCAAATCTAATCCTAACTCACTGTCGCAGGCATCGCGATTGCACTTAGCGTGTGCAACAAGCCTTTAAACCCATAGGTAGCCCTATCGGACGAGTTTTTTCTCGTGAGGGTTTACAAGAGGTATACCCACAAAACCTCTACTCCAAACCCTAGCTACTTGTGAATGATTGAGGGCAAACACTAAACAAGCTATTTAGTTGGTATACTAAATTCTTCGTCTATGGGAATCATTACCCTATATGAGTCCAATTCATGTTCGCGAGTTTGCACTCAACAAACTAAAATTCATATATAAGAAAACAAAGCTCTACTTAGATAGTCGTTCAACCACGATACTCATAATCTATCAAAGTACAATCACATGAAAAGATTTAGAAAATGGATATAGACAAAATGAAATTTGCACATGTTGACTAAGGTGAACGGTGTTTCCCATATTTTTCTGAAGGTCGCCGCCAGGATGAATCCTAATGGATTGAGATATGCTCCCACTAGTCTTACTCCTAATATCGACTGAGCTGGTATATACAAGGGTCCCAGCGGTCGATTTATTGAAAATAAAATAATTATTTATTATTTTTAAATGTATTGAATACATGATTGGATCAAATGGATCCAAGCGCATGCTCCTTATCATCATCTTACATGATAGTTCTTATGGATCCTACATTCCACGCTTGCTTAGGCGACGAAGACAGAGAGAACACACACAAATTGTTATCAAAGTGTCAATAGTAATTTATTTATTTTTATTTTCTTAATTTATTTTAATATTAATGGTCTAAATAATACAATAATGGGGCTTGATCTCAAACACTCTACTTCATCCTGACGGTGATAACAATTCGATATTGGTGCCCTTAGAGAAACATAAAAAATTGTAAAAATAAAAACAGAAGGTGATATGGTCGAGATAGATTCCGAGATATGGTGACAACTATATGTTATTTCTAACACCTGAGCTAGGCATCCTTTTATGAATAGACCATTTAGATGGGCGCACTAATTCCTATAGAAAAAAAAGCTAAGTTTTTATCTACCTAGAATGGATAGTGTCATATTGAATTGTTCACAAGTTTTTAGACTTTGGAGTTTCATATTTCACTAAAAGTTTCTCCCTTACCACCAAACTTAAACCTAACATTATCCTCAATGTTTCAAATTAAAGTGAAATACCAAAAATATAGCTAACTAGAGGAATAAAGAGGTAAGCCAGAAGGTAGTACCTGGGTGAAGCGTAGCAATCCTTATTTGGAGAATAAGACAGAAAAACTAAAACCTATAAAAACTTACTAATGTACAATATCATCCTTGATGGTCAATCAAGGTAAACAGGGACCTCCTCAACATTACCTGCAGGAAAAAGGCTCTAAAAAGGGTTTCAATCTCTGACCGTTAACCTATGAGGAACTACTACCATCCAGTGTATCAATCTCAACAGCACCATGAGGAAAAACAGTACGAACTATAAAAGGACCCATCCACCGAGAGTATACCTTCCCTAGGAATAGATGCAAATGGGTATCATACAGAAGAACTTTTTGACCTAAAGACATCAGTAAGCCTCAATGACCAGTCTTTCCGATTATGGTTAACTGTTTTCTCTAAAATACGTTTTATCTCCCTGTTGGAAACCTCTACTTGACTACTAGTCTGTGGGTGATATTGGGTAGCTACTTTGTGGTTAATTCCATATTTTTTCATCAAAAGCCTAAATGGTCGATTACAAAAGTGTGACCCTCCATCACTAATTATAGCTCGAGGTGTACCAAAACGTGCAAATGTGTTATCATTCAAAAGCTGGACCAAAACCTTGTGGTCATTTGATCTACATGAAACCGCCTCAACCCACTTAGACACATAGTCTACAGCGACAAGGATGTAAAAATAACCAAAAGAATTAGGAAAATGACCCATAAAATCAATGCCCCACACATCAAAGACCTCAATAACTAGAATACGGTTCAAAGGCATCATATTTCTACGGGAAATGGTTCCTAACTTTTGGCAACGCTCACAAGTAACACAGTGACGGTGGGTGTCCTTAAACAACGAAGGCCAGTAGTTACTACACTGCAATATCTTAGCATTGGTTTTCTTAGTACTAAAATTACCCCCACAAGCATGATCATGACAAAAGGAAATAATACTGGACTGGTCACTCTCAGGTATACATCTCCTAATAATCTGGTCTGGAAAGTACTTAAACAGATAAGGATCATCCTAAAAGAAATGCTTAACCTCAGCTAAAAACCTAGAACGATTTTTTTTACCCCAATGTTGGGGCATTCGACCAGTAACAAGATAGTTCATTATATTCGCATACCAAGGTAATCGGGAAACAAGGAAAAGTTGTTCATCAGGAAAACTATCCCTCACAGGAGGGAAATCAAAAGCAAGCCTAGACAAGTGGTCCGCTACTATATTTTATGCACCCTTTTTGTCTCTAATTTCTAGATAAAATTCTTGTAACAAAAGGATCCATCTAATCAATCTAGGTTTAGTATCCTTCTTGGACAGAAGATACTTCAAAGCAACATAATCAGTAAAGGATATGACCTTAGAACCTAAGAGATAGGATCTAAACTTGTCTAAGGAAAAAACAATGGCTAACAATTCCTTCTCTGTGGTGGTGTAGTTCAGTTGGGCATCATTCAGAGTTTTGCTAGCATAGTAATTCACATGAAGTAATTTATTTTCTCGTTGACCTAGAACAACACCAATAGCATAATCTGAAGCATCACACATGATTTCAAAGGGTAGGTTCCAGTTAGGTTCCTGGACTATGGGGGCGGTAGTAAGTAAAGTCTTAAGCTTCTCAAAAGCCTTTAAACAAGCATCATCAAAGACAAACTTGACATCTTTTGCAAGCAAATTGCAAAGAGGTCTAGAAATCAAGCTAAAATCCTTAATGAATCGACGATAAAAAACTGCATGCCTTAAGAATGACCTAATATCTCTCACGGTTTTGGGAACCTGTAAATTCTTAATAAGGTCAACTTTGGCTTTGTCTACCTCTATACATTAGAAGATACAATATGCCCTAAAACAATTCCTGATCGACCATGAAATGGCATTACTCCCAATTAAACACTAAATTCTTTTCCTTACATCTAGTCAACAGTAATGTCAAATGATGCAAGCACTAATTAAAAGATGAACCAAACACTGAAAAATCATCCATAAAGACCTCGAAAAACCGTTCTACCATGTTATAAAATATGTTCATCATGCAGTGCTGAAAAGCAGCGGGTGCATTACACAACCCAAAAAGCATGCGTCTATACGCAAAGGTACCAAAGGGACAGGTAAAAATAGTTTTCTCTTGGTATTCTGGGGAAATAACAATCCGATTATAAACATAGTAGCCATCTGACAAGCAATAATGACTACGTCCATATCTCTAGCATTTGGTCCATGAAAGGAAGGGGAAAGTGGTCCTTCCTTGTGACCTTGTTCAATTTTCTATAGTCAATACAATCACGCCACCCCGTGGTCACTCGGGTTGGAATTAACTCATTGTTATCATTCTGGACTACAGTGATACCTGATTTCTTAGGAACAACCTGAACGGGGCTGACCCACTTACTATATGAAATGGGGTAGATAATACCCGCATATAACAACTTAAGCACCTTAATTCGAACTACTTCTTTCATGTTAGGGTTCATTCGATGTTGCATCTCTCTAGAAGGTTTGGAGTCCTCCTCTAAATGAATCTGATGCATACAAACAGTAGGACTTATACCTTTAATATCTACTAAGGTCCACCCTAAAGCTTCCTTGTTGTCTTGAAGAACGGTCACTATCCTACTTTCCTGATCACTATCCAAGTCGGATGCTACAATTATGGGCAAAGTCTCAGATGGGCCTAAAAACATATATTTCATAGTATCTGGCAATGGTTTGAGGTCCAACTTAAAAGGCTTTTCTAAAGAAGGAATTAAGGTAGAATTAGAAACTGGTAGTGGTTTGAACTTAGCTTTCCATCTATTAGTATCTAACACAAGGGTAGAGTCTAACAGAGCATTCACTTGATCAATGGTGCTATCATCGTCAAAATTTAAGCCAAAATGGGATAGACAACTCTCTAATGGATCTTCAGATAAGATGTTTGGTAATGACTCCTGAACTAATGTTCCTATCATGTTTAACTCTTCAATCCACGTGTTATCTAGCTC
Organism: Papaver californicum; assembly: GCA_023531435.1. Lineage (NCBI taxonomy): Eukaryota > Viridiplantae > Streptophyta > Magnoliopsida > Ranunculales > Papaveraceae > Papaver > Papaver californicum. The sequence continues at coordinate 492,954 of JAJJMC010033286.1, read as the reverse complement.
AAGAGTTTGCTTACTAATATTGAAAATATTCAGGTCAATAGTCATATTACCAAAAGATAAATTCATAATACCATTTCGGAAATTAATGATCGCATTAGATGTAGCTAAAAACGAGCGACCTAATATCACATGTATCTGGTTTTCTGGGTCAGGAACGGGTTGGGTATCTAGGATAACAAAATCCACGTGATAAACTATCGACCTCAATAAGAACATTCTCGACAATACCACGAGGAATTTTCACAGACCTATCAGCTAAATGAAGTGTTATCGGGTAGGTTTTAAGTCATCAAGTCCTAGCTGGAGGTCCACATGGTATAGAAGTAAGTTCACATTAGCTCTTAAGTTAAGTAACGCTTTCTTTGCACGGTAGTTACCTATTGTGCAATAAATGGTAGGGGAACCTGGGTCTTTGTACTTAGGAGTTGTGTTTTTCTGGATAATTGAACTCACATGACTAGCTATAAAGGCTTTTTTCTATACACTAAGTTTTCGCTTTCGCGTACAAATATCCTTAAGGAACTTGGCATAAGTAGGAATCCGCCTAATTGCATCTAATAAAGGAAGATTGATGTTGACTTGCTTAAAAATCTCCAGTATGTCACTAAAGTTGGATTCCTTCCTAGTTTGTACTAGAAGTTTTGGGAATGGGGCTTTGGGCACAAAATCGGGCTCAGCGGGAACCGCATTGGACTCTTTAGAGACTTTAGCAGTCTCTTCAGCTACACGCTCATAAGGGTGAATTACAACATGTTCCATATCGGTTAAGGTTACCTTATTATCTACCACTCTACCACTCCTAAGGGTTTTAATTGAATTCACATGATTTGATGATTTATCACAAGAAGGTAACTCATGAACTCCTCTAGGGTTGGGTTGTGGTTGACTAGGGAACTTGCCTTTTTCTTTCAAAGACTCATTCAACTGACTAAATTGGGTTCGTAAATCGTAAATAGCCTGAGAGTTAGCATAGATCATCTTTTTATTGTCTTTTAAATTTTGTTCAACTGATTGCTGAAACTTAGCAGTGTTATGAGATAAAAAAGTGAGAGACTCTTTTAAACTCATGATCTTCTTATCTGAAGGGCTCTGAAATTGTGCTGGTCCAGAAGGATTCTTAGTATAACCAAAACCTGGGGGAAACTTATGGTTACTAGACTGACCTTGATTTTGGCCCTTAGACCAAGAAAGGTTTGGATGGTTTCTCTAACCTGGGTTATAGGTTTCTGAATATGGGTCAAACTTATGATGGTTATCATATCTAGTGTTATTGTAAAGAGCATGGGCTTGCTGTTCAACAATCTGTCCTTCCCAAAATGACTTGGGCTCTATTCCACAACTAAATTGACTCAATTCTAAGGCTTCTAACCTTTTTGCTATAGCTGCAATTTTGGCATCTGATTCAAGAATTCCATCTACCCAATTGACATTACCTTTGCTCAGTAAAAACTTTCTTTGGGGTTCACTACATTCCCATTGCTGGGTTTTTTCGGCAACTTCATTCAAAAATGTCATTGCATCATCAACAGTTTTACTATCAAAACTCCATGTACACAATGACTCGACCATGGTCGTCGTTGGATAATCTAGCCCTTCATAAAATATCTGGACTAGTCTAACCTTTTATAAACTGTGATAGGGACATTGTATCAACAAATCATTGAACCTTTCCAAATACTTATATAAATATTCTCCCTTTTGCTGTACAAATGTGGAAATATCGTGCCTAATAGATGATATTTTGTCCTAGGGAAATTTTTTGATAAAAAGGCAGCGGTAAGCTGTTCATATGTTTTGATGGATTCAGATGGCAAACTATATAACCAAGATTTGGCCTTGTCTCTCATGGAAAAAGGAAACAACCTAAGTTTCAAAGCTTTATCATACATGTTGTGAATTCTTAAGGTACTACATATTTTTTCAAATTCCCTAACGTGAAAGTAGGGGTTTTCATTCCCTTTTACTAAGAAGATTGGGAGCATCTGTATGGTCCCAAGTTTTAACTCATAGTTTGCTTGAGTTTCAACTAACTTGATACATGATGAACGAGAAGTCCTAGTAGGATTCAACAAATCTTTTAAAGTTGCCATTTCTGGCACAACTGGAAACTAGGAATAACTTCCTCACTAAGAGACAAATTCTCAAAAATAAAGTTTCCAAAAATAGGGCTCTCAAAAGAAGGGTTTCCTAAATTCTCAATTTCAAAAACAGAGTTTCTATTCTCGTCAATGATCAAACGACCAATAAAATCTCTTCTCCAGACACGCTCACTCAATGCTTTAGGCGTCCTGGGCATGTAATTAAATAACTCCTAATTTGAAGGGAATTCTAAACAAACACAAACAAGGACGACTCAACCAAATCAAACTTATTAATTCAAGCAAACAAAAATCATGATGGCTCCGCTTAGATTGTTTCTAGACCAACTTCTATTCTTCCAAAAGGAAACTAGTTACAGTTTTAGCAAATCTCTCAGAACGATTTGAATTAGATTAAGTCGAATATAAACAAGATAAGCTCTAAGGAGCTTTGATAACCCTGCCTCTTTGGCAACGTTTCCTTGGGATACAAGGCAGCTCGAATCAACTTAAAATAATCTTCCTGAACTTTAAGTTAGGCTAACAGAGTAACCAATAATGTCCTTTTGAATGACTTTCCAATAAGCTCGATACCATATCGGTCTTCTTTCTAGTCAAATTTTGAGGATTAGGTTCGCGTTAGGTAACGTGTTCCTAAGGCGGGAAAGAAGGAAACGGTGATGAAATCCGAGTCCTTATCTTATATGGCCAGTCCTTGCCCTTTACTATAAAATAAATCCGTATTCAATTCCTCAACAAATATGCATACGAAGGAATACAGTAAACCCACTTGCAGGGGATTCGTGGGTTAATTGAGTCTTACCTCCCGTACCAGACGGGGGATGAATCGGTTGTAGTCGACTCAGGCCACCGACTCCTATGTCAGTGTACGAACCCGAGGGACCGAGACAATATCGTAATTGTCGTTCTTCCCTGTTGCAATTTATATTTAATTACCCTTCCGTAGGGTTTAAAAATAATAATGTTCAAAAGTTCAAAGTCCAATAATAAGAAAAAACAGAAAAATACCTAAGATAATTATAAAATAATAAGAATTTCCTAATACAATTTTCTAAGGAAAAAATAAAAACCCTAAAAAATTTAAAAAAATTAACTAAAAAAATAATAAAAAATCTTGTCTTCTTTTTCTGTGCGTTTCGATTTATCTTTTACTCCAAGTCTTTCATCAATCAATATAATCTTTGGCTCCAATTTCTTTTTGATCCAAAACCTGTAATACAAAGAAAATACCCAAAAACGTAAAATAGAACAAATAAAAATAAAAAACTAACTAAACTAACTAACCTAAAAAAAAATTAAAAACAAATCTAAAACCATGTCCGCGTCGGCGGCGCCAAAAACTTGATGTGTTTTTTTGTTGTGGTAAGAAAAGGTTTCAAACTCTCAAACTTGTGAAGATTGATTTTAGATTCAAACTCTAATAAATAAACTAGTAAACTCAAAACAAAGTTGATATCAAGATTAGAGATACACTGAGACTCAGGATTCCACCATCAACCAATTAAAGTGATTCAATCTAATCAATATTCATGCAATTCTTTATATTTAAATTGATTCTAATATGTTGCAAAAGTAGATTTTCAAAACAACAATTGTAAATCGAAAGTATAGAACATCAAAAACCCTAGGATAAGCATGTTCTATCAAAAGAAATCACAACTGTTTAATAAAAATCCTTAAATTAATTTTTAATCAAAGCTAATAATCAGAAAAGAAATTGTAAAAATTAATTAAAATAGAAATATGCAACTTTTCTTGGAACAATGGCTTCCTCCGTCGCCTCAGTAAAGGGGTTTAGCTCCTCATATTAGTCACTTTCTCAAAATAATGGTTCATGGCTCAAAGTGTTTACAAATGATGAAACATAGGAAAAGAAAGAAAACAGTGGGCTTGCAACGTTTATAGGCGTTACAGACTCACTGTTACAGAGCAAGGATGAAGATAAACGTTGCAGATAGTAAGACCGTTGCAGATGTGTTGAAGAAACCATTGCAGTTGAAGATAAATGTTGCAAACATAAAAAAGGCACTGTGATGGGATTTTTATTTATACCGCAAGATCACGGCTGTCAATAAGACAATATGCAAGTACGGTCCATTCCACAGGGACTTTGGAATTGCAATTCATAGTTTTTAATTAAATTTAGTGCTAACGACAAATTGATTTTGCTAATTTAATTCAAAAAATAAAATAAATATTAAAAATAATAAATAAATAAAAGAAAATACTAGGGCTTTGGATTGCACCACTATAATACATATTAAATAATTATAACTATTTTAAATAAAATTCTCTAAAAACTATTCAAGATAATTTAGGAAAGAATGAACATCTTAGAAAATATAACTTTATAAGTAATTGATTCTCAAAATACTAACAACTCTCATTACTTAAAAACACTAGTTCCTAAACAAGAATATAAAACAATTTTAAATAAGCACAAGGACATGTAAAAAGGATTGTTATCATGATAATTAAAAATAAAGATCAAAGAGAACTATTATTAAAATAAATTAAAACTTTCTAATATATATTATCGGACTCATCCGTAGCCCCAGTGAATAAACTATTACATTATAAAAAAAAAGATATATAGGACTCATCCGTAGCCCTAGTGAATAAACTATTACATTATAAAAAAAAAGAAAAAGAAAAGAGGAAGAAATAAAAAAAATATAGAACTAAACTAAACTACTGCTCGACTTTTCTCCGGACTAGAACTCCCCTGCTCGATCTCGGACCACCTCTTATAAATCTTCTAATAAGATTCCCCAACGATGAAAACGTCCATCCTATGAAACTCTAAAGATGTAAACATATAATCTCCTCATTTATGTTCAAATATATTGTCCTCTTTATATAAGTCAATTCCATCTCCTCAACTCGCATGCAAATCACGAGCCTACCACATTTCTTATTTTTTTCTTAAATGGAATATATACTCATCATACAGAATATTCTTTTATGTTATAGTACCTTGACCTGCTTCCTTAATTAATAGTCAAAGTTTCCATACCAACATGATCTATTGCATACAGTTTAAATTTTTTCCATTTTTAATCATCAATAATTATTTATTGCGAGATCCATGCATCTTTGACATTGGACCCACCGAATTGCTTAAAAGAGAAGAGTTTATTGTCCACCACCGTCTTCGACTGGCTAGCACCGTGAGTGGATCCAACTATGTCTATTTGTATCTTCTCAATCTCCAGAAATGAGGACATTATTAGGAAGCTAGTGACACGATTACTATGAACATGAACAGCTCCAAAGGTACTCATATCAATTAGCCCATTTTTGTATCCAACGCCATTAAGCCCACTTTTACCATTCTTGTGTTTGGATTAGACTACGACGTCTTGATTGATCGTGACTTCTATAATAATATACCCCATCCATTTATAGCTTGAGATAGCCGAGAGAACAAATAAGGTTGGTGGCCTGACATTCGTTTATTTTTCTGATAGAATTCTGCATTTCGGTCTATGGGGTTTTATTTATAAAATTCTACAAAACTAAATAAATACATTAAATGTTATAAAATGGAGAACTAATAATCATAAATTAAGATATAATTCATGTCGTGTTTACACATTCATCACACTGCCAACATTCAAGAAAAACTAGATACAACAGTTGCCAATGCAAATTGGAATCTACAATTCCCTAAGGCTAACCTTATTCATCTGGTAGCTGCAAGTTCACATCATTGCCCTATTTCTTTTTTTCTAGATAATGTCTATGAAAAAATAGAATGGACTTTAAGTTTTATGATACCTAACAGAAAGAAAGTTCATGTCTTCAAACAATTAAAGAGTCCTGGAAGCAAATATCAACAGATAACCCAGCTAATGTCTTAGTCAATAATCTTAGTAATTTAGGAACTAAACTTTTAAGATCTTCACGAGTAACAAAATCGGATTGTTGATACCTCTATGGTGGGCGATCAGGAAGGATATGAACTTCATCGTTCGTTTGAGTCTTTGACGTGCCGGCGTCAGTGGTTGCTGTGAGGTTGGTCCTGGTTCGCTTCGTCAGGTAATGTCGTTGTGTCCGGAAGAGTCGCTTCGTCAGAGTATTGAGGCAAGTAAGTACTTCCTTATGAGTAGTGGCCATGTCCACCTGTATTCTGGAAAGGACTTCTTGTTTCTTCATCAGATCAATTATGCTAGGTGGAGTTTGAGTATTCTCGGTGGTTTTAGCAGTCTTGATACTAAGAGGAGATGTGGTAGTCGCGTCAGTAGTAGCATTGGTGTGAGGAGGATTGGTAGCAGGAGGGGTGTTCTCAAAATCGCCACTACCATTGCTACCTGAACCGGCAATAGGAGTTGTAACTTCTCCAGACCTAAGATTTGTTCCTCAGGGTCCTGAGATTATTATATGTTATATATAACTTTAGGTAATTGAACATGGATTTTTTTTTGTTATTGTTTTAGGGTGAAAACAAATATACTGCAAAATGGTACTTTCAAGTAGGTTCGAGAGATCAAGATCGAACAGGGCGAGCCTTAACCAAGAAATGGTCGATCACGTCCTGCTTCGACTACAAAGATGAAAAGGATTTGGGTAGGTCTTAGGGGAGGGAAAAAAGGAAGGTTGAGAAAATATCAGTGTGATAAGTAGTGTGTAAAGAAAAAAGGATTCTCTGAGATGAATCGTTATTTCTGTATATTTTTGTTTCTCCAAATTGATTGCCTTGTTTGTTATTGTTTCGAATAAATGAGAATCATCAATTTTTATCGTTCAAAGGAGACACACTGATTTCTCATAAGTCGTGGAAGTTAGGAGAGAGGGTGAAGTGATTATTGTGGAGATTGTAGTGGGGTGGCGTCCAGAAGGTAAGGAAGACATGTCAGACCACTACTCCTCATCCTATCAACTGCTCTGTAATTGTCCCACTACTTGTTACCTTCTTGTTCGTGGAAGTGGTGCCACCACCCACGATTTTCGTAGACCGAGAGACCAATACCCCAATGAGAATCCCCCAATGTGTTTTATTTGATATCTCGTGGAAATTGTGGAGTCATAAGCCACTATTGTTTTGATTAAGTCAAGTCAAGTAAAATGACTGGCTAAGTTAGTGAGGCAAGTTGCACAACTCACTAAATTGATGAACAAACTGATTAGTGTCAAATCTGGTAAATTCAATGATCATGTACTAACTTAGGAGTAACATGCCATATTTAACGGCTAAGTATTAGCTCAGAAGTGACTTAGCATAAACGAAAGGCAATTGGGGCCAAATATTGTAGAAGGTTTCTTGAGGAAGAAGGCATGTTAGAAGACCATGTAAGATTTGGTATTAGACAATATTGAAAAGAAGGGCGTAATTTTAAGGGAAGTAGTTAGCAAGGCTAGCACTTGCACTACAGTCAATGAGAGCCCTGTCCCAAGGTCAAGGAGGTACTTCCTCCAAAGTCAATGAGGGACTTGCTCCAAAGTCAAGGAGGGACTTGCTCTAATATCGAGGAGGGACCTGCTCTAATGTTGAGGAAGCTAGTTCCAAGATTTTAGTTAGCTGGGACGCTTGCCCGAGGAAACTTGCTCAAGGATGTTGTGGATCGAGGACGCTTTCTTGAGGACGCATAGGATCAGGGACACCCTTGCCCGAGGACGCTTTCTCGAGGACGCATTGGAGCTGGAGAGCCATGGGACGTGTTGGATATGGAGATCCAAGGGACACGTTAGACTGGGCTAGAGACTCTAGAGGCTCATAGGAGCTAGGGATCCAAAGAGCTAGGACGCGCTAGCTTGGCATGGAGGCATTCACATTAGTATATACGCGTTAGCCACTAGGGACACACTAACATGGCTTAGGACGCGCTGGCTTTGGAGACGCATTGGATAAACTAGGGGTGTATTGGCCTTGGACGCGTATAAGCCACAGACGTGCTGGAAAAGCTAAAGACACGCTAGATAGTATGGGGAGACGCGCTAGGATTTATCTAGGGCGTATTGGCCACTAGTAGAGACACGCTAGCCACTAGGGACGTACTAGCATGGCTTGGGGCGCGCTAAAGCCAAAGAAGCACATTAATTCGGCCCTTGGCCGAGAGAAGTTGGCGCCTTTGGCGCTAAGGTTAGGGTTAGCACTTTTAGTGTTAATATTGAGGTTCCAAGGTGGTGGTGTGCTAGCTAAGACCATTTTAGGTTAGTTGGCGCTTGTCAGGTGCTAGGGTTAGCACAAGGGAAGTTAGCGTTTTTAGCGCTTGTGTGGCTAACTGGTGCCAATGTGGTGCTAAGCTAAATAGCTAGTGCTAAATTGACGTTAATATGAGAAAAATATAGGGTTAGCCTAACTCAGAGGTTCAATGCGTCTTTTATGGCATTGCTTATTGATTGAGGCGCATCCAAGAAGAATGGCATATAATTTATGGCTTATATTTAAGCAAAGTTCTATAATAGCGTATTTGAGCTCATAAGAGCAATTTGAGACGAGTTTGATACGAACGAAGTGTTAAGCTAAAGTGTTGTTTTGAGGTTTAAAAATTAGTAATTCCCGAATTTGGTAGATGTTGTGAGTATTGGGGAGGATATGAGGCCAGTTTAGAACGTTTGTAGTTGTTTAGAGAATACTCAAGTTGCTCTACACTAATGGCAACCAATCTAGTATCTTTGAAACTTATCATGTAGAGATTATAGACTATAAGATCAGTATAAAATACTTGTAGCCTTTTGTAGAGACTACATCCTCAATTCGCATGTGGAATACAAGGAGGAATATAATATTTTATGTTTTGATATGAAATCATAAGTATATGTAGAAGTATGTGCGAGTACTTTTATGTTCATACAACTAGGAATAAAGGGCGATTTTACAATTATGACCCTTGTCAAAAAACTCACCATCTACATTAAGTCCCCATGCTTAGTGAGGAACAATAATGTTGCACAGTAAGCACTAGATGGTGATAGTATCCTTATAATGATTATATATGCATAATTTAAATTTTAAGAGTAGAAGAAGATATACTTAGCTTCTGGATTTTAGGTACTGGGATAAGTGCCCCTTAGCACGAATATTGGCTGGGATTAGTAGATACCATGCTCATGTTAGGAATGCCATCTTGTCGTCATCAAAAAAGGGGGTATAGTCGGTGCTTTCTCTCTTTCTTTCTGAAACAGGTCCGCCTCATTTCAAATAGATAATCAAGTCAGGTGGATCGATTCTTCATGTATGTGTCCAGCAAGAAATATTGTTATCTTTCTCTCCTCCAGGCAATGTCTTTAATGCAGATTTAAGCCTTAGATTTAAACTTCCTTGTAAGCAAGTAGTTGGTTCTGGTACTTGCTTGGATTTTTATTATGCAGCAATCAAGTGCTAGTGATAGTGTCAGCAAAGCGGCAGTAGATGGGAGGCAGAACACCAAAGACGATGCTTTGAGTTGTACTCAGTAGTAGCAAAGTTGGAAATATTGAAAACGGCAGAAGAAGTTGGTGGTATACCAGAACTGCAGGTGAGGTTGACGGTGGACTCTAGTGCTCTTGTCGTAGAAAGGTTGATGAGATCTTCTTAGGAAATGTAGTATGACCTGACAGGATAGTATGTCTGAGAAAGTGAAAATCCATCGACAGACAAGGTATCTATAGAGCTGAGTCTTCTAAATCCCGTTTGAAAACCCTAGTTTGCACATCATTCACTTCTGAAGATGTTGATGTTTCATATGATATCCGATTTTGACGTTTGACCCTAACTTTTGAAGCCAAGAGATCAAGCTATCATATGACAAAAGAATTACTCGATTTGGAGTTGGCTAGGTCATCCAACCGTGCGTAAACATATGTGATTAGTAATCCCATGTGAATTTTTAGATCTTATATACTTTAGTGTAAGATCCATATCTCCAAGCTCAGGTCTTCGATTGAGGTGCACTTCTGGTATGTCGTAGTAGAGACATAGACGAACACTTCTCATGAAGGATGTTTTGACCCATTCTTCATCGATTATTGTCGATTTCTGAATTTTTAAATTAAAGAGGTACTAACAGGAGCATCAAGGAATAGAGGAGTGGACCGACATGGTGCCAGGAGATAGGACAGGAACTATGAGGACCAGGTGTGCGATCTTCTCCATGGTGAGCATATTAATGGATTTCTGACTGGAAAAACCAATATCCGAAAAGTTGAGAGGGGAAGCCTGAATCCGAGGTGATTGTGTCCTTGAAGTTCTGGATGTGATCAGGTAAGAAGAGGAGGCTCCCCAGTCGTGTAGAAAATTCTTGTTGCTTGTACTGTTGTTGCATCCGCTTTCTGGCAGAAGATATCTTTTGGTGTCGTCACAGGTCCATGCTTCCGAGAATTTGAGAGGATATGGGAAATCATGAAAGTTGGAGTCGTCCTTTGTTGTCGTTGAAGTACTGGGGCGAGCATTTGAATTGAAGTTGAATCCATCATTTACGTTCGGGCTGTTGAGATGCAACAAAGCTATTTTTCGATGAAGATGCAACGACATGTTCCTTGAACAAGTCTGAGAGAGGCTGGCTTGGCTCTGATTATTGATGCGTCCCTGAGTACAGGTATTAGAGTAGGGCAAGTAAAGCGAGTCTCCTCCTTTAGCTTGGATCTGTCTCAACTAAGCTTCTTTTTGTTAATTCTGATGTAGACAATGTCCTCTCCAAAGATGAAAGTCATAAGAGGACTATCTCTCGCATACTTATTGAGGACGGTGCTTCAAATGGCGTTCATATGTGGAACAACAATATAACAGAGAGTGCAAATTGAATACCCTAATGCGAGTATTGGCGTTGATTTTTATTTCGCCAGGATCCTCCTTGGGACGTGTGTGTTATCTAGCTTGGATGAGGCTTCCAATGCCATGGATAGGACTGAGGAGGGTCTAAAGTTCTATAATGGTAGCTAGAGGAAGCATACCTCTAAACCGATCGAGCCATTTTTTAAAGACTCTCTTTTTTTTATTGGGTTTATAAAATACTTTATGGTTTTTGGGATAGTAGGTAGGCTTTGACAGATATTTTACAAGAGGTTTTATTTTCTAAGACAAAGATAATAAAATATGAAAGGGACCTGTTTTCCATTCACATCACCTAGTCATAGCGGGGTTGGTCCCTGAATCGAGTCCCCAAGCCTCGGTGGGACATGGGATAGCTGGTTGTAAAGAAGGATGTTGAATAGAACTTACTTGGTCGAGTCCCAAAATTTTTGATCGAATCCCTAAGATTTGATGATAATAGGGAACCCGCCTTGTTGTTGTGAATCCATGGATGCCTCGGAACCATGTTGTAGTCTGGATCTTCTTTAATAATGTAAAACTTTGTATCTTTAATGTGAGTAGTGGTGGGGAGTCCCCGGTCGTGCTCTTCATTGTTTTTGCACCATGTCTTCTGGATAAAGCTTGACTTAAACGAGAGTATTTTCAGCAACAGATAAGCATTTACCGGATGCAACACGGTTGAGAGTAGTGAAAATATCCTTGCGATGGAACTTCGAAGGAGTAAAGAAGGTCGCATATACACTCCATCAAGGATTGAAATTTTCGGTTGATAGATTCTCCGGAAAGAGTGATGAGTAGCTGTGGGGAGTCCCCGGTCGTGTTCTTTATTGTTTTTGCTGACCATGTCTTCCGAAGGAAGCTTGACTTAAACGAGAGTATTCATCAAGGGATAAGCATTTACTGGATGCAACACGGTTGAGAGCAGTGAAAATATCCTTGCGATGTGCCTTCGAAGGAGTAAAGAAGCTCGCATATGCACTCCATCAAGGATTGAACTTTTCGGTTGATAGATTCTCCGGAAAGAAAGAATTTTCTGAATGATCCTGAAAATGGAAGGAGGCTGTAGATGATGCTGAGAATTCTGATCTTGGTATTGCATGGATTCTTCGTCATCTGGGAGCTTTACGGGAACATGAAGTAGGTAGCGCCTTGCTGAATGGATTGGTACCGGAGTGAAAGGGACTGAGTGAAGGGACCAGAATTCTTAATACCTAAAAACTGGTTCTAGGCAAAACAATATACTATACAAGCTTAAACAACAATAGTAGTCGTTCCGCCCTGCTTCGTTCAGAAGGAGAGAAAATGGGTTGATCTTAGGGGAGGGAAGCAAAGAAAGTCGAAGGAATTTGTGCCTGAATTGTGTGTAAAGATTGAGAATAACATAGCTTATGAGAATGGTAAGATTGTTTTGTTTTCTGAATGGGATAAAGAGCCTATTTATAATAGTTTGGGAACACACGCTTCCTTGTTAAGTAGTGGAGGTAGTGAAGAGATAGAGAAGTGGGAAGTCATGGGGTTAATGGTTCAACCGCCTTGGAATCTTCGGGAAACCATTAGTCCATTACTCCATTAACTGCTTCAGCCTTACCACTACTTTGTAACTTATTTATCATGGGGTGTTTCCACTCTCATGTTGCGATAACCGCCAGATCAAAACTCTATGTTTTATCCCCCATGTAATTTTTTTTATTTCTCGTGAGAGTTAGTGGAGTCATGGAATCAAAACATGTAAGTTTGTTGTAAGATAATGGTATCGATGAGTCTGAGCCAACATAGTATAGTAATGGCTAGTATTAGAATTAATAGTAAAGGTGGAGGCTTGTAAGCTAGCGCAAAAGAAGGATATGGGAAGGCTTTCACCCTAGCACAAAGGAAAAAAATAGGAAGGCTTGCACCCCTAGCACGGAAAAGGGAGGGGAAGGCTTGCACCCTAGCATGGGAAAAAGAGGGGAAGGCTTGTACCCTATCCAGCGTTAGCGCTCATGCTACCGCGGCGCTAGCGCTAAGCTGAAGCGCCAACGATAGCGCTAGTGTTAGCTATTGCCAGTGCTACCACTAACACTGCTAGTGCTTGTTTGGTCCGCGCTCTGTTAGCTTTTGTCTGTTTGGTCTTTTTCTGGCCTTTTGGAATATGTGTGTGCTATCCATTTGTGTTGGGAGTGTGGCTATGGATTTTCCAAGGATAGCACTCGCTAGTGCCATTGTTAGTGCTTACGCACTACTATCTTTGATATTTATTAATGCTGTGGCCATATTTATGGCCTGTTTAGAGTTTCTCAATTGTATAAGATTTAATGTTAGCATTTATCCGTAACTTTTATGCAGTGCATACAGAACATTTTCAAGAGATTCAGCTGTGGAAGTTTGCAACTTTAGATAATGCTTGATGTGACTCTGCAATTAGATGGTATGCATCTAATTAGCGTTTTTATTCAGATACGGCATAGCCTCTATTCTTAATATTCATAATTTTTTATAACCAATGTGTTCTGATCAATATAGATAATTTGCATAAGCACACATGGAATAACGAAGGTTTAGCTGGATAAATCCCTGAAATTTCTATGATGCATATATATGCAAAAGAGTTACAGACTAATTTTAGTCGTGAACTGATATGCCTTGTCAATTCTCTTGCGGAGTGTAAGATAGAAGTATGTATTTAAAATTTTGATGCCGTGTCAGAAATTTATACATATTTATTTCATGCTTCTACAGTTAGGAGAAAAGCAATATTACAATTTTCTCCTTCGTCAAAAATCCACCATCAACATTAAGTCTCCTGCTTAGCGCGGAACAGTAGTGTTTCGTGGTAAGCATTAGATGGTGATTTTTCTTTTTATAGACATAAGGAAAATAAATTAACAAGCTTTGTTGTCAAATATTACCAAGAATTTTGATTTGGTGACGCCCCATCGATGCCGAACAATTGCTGATGGGATAATGGTTGATGTAATGGTTCTTTCAAGTGATACAACATCATCCGGAGAGTTTAAGCTAGCGAGGCGTGGCTGATTTGTATGATGGAGAGACCAAAATTGACCCGTGTGCGGCACGAGTCCATGGCTTCAAAGAGGAAATCCTTGTTTTACCTGGAGTTGGAAACCAATTACTATAAAAAGGTTAAAACCCTTATTTATTTTTTAATTCTCTCCATATCACCACCGATCAGAGCTCCCCCTATTTCGTTTTTTTTTTCTCTCGAGTAGCAGCTACATTCTTCCCGTCGGCGCCACCACCAATTGTTCACCGTCAGTCAGTCTCCGGCCAGGTAACGTTTTCTTATTATTATTATATTTTTTTATGTGAGTATTTCAGGGATTCAATTGCAGTATGCTATTGAATTGATGTTTATCTTCTTTTTGATCATATTTTGTAAGTGAACCCTAATTCCGCAATTGTTGAGTCTGATTGTAGAAATTCTTCATTGGGTTTGTTGTAACGCCGTTGAGCTTTAACCAGGTACGCCAGGGTTAATAGAAACTATTTTTTATCTATATATTTGCATGTATTTTCATATCAGTGATAAACATATATACATAGAGTAGTGTCAAACCTTGTGTACGGTCGTCCAATTCTTGATATAGATATTATTTGAACCCGTTGTAGATGTCTGACAATCTTGAAGATATTACTACTACTGGTTCCAGTCACGATGGAATCAAAATTTCTGATGTTATCTCCTTGGATGATGTACCTACCATCCATGATAAATTCTTTGATGGCGTTGCTGAAGATGCTGCTGACCCTGATTGTGCTGGTATTTTTATTCCGAACGTTGATTTCGTTCTTCGACCCCAGAATATTTATCAGCAAGCTATTGTCAGGTGTTGTTTGCAGAGGAAAGAGTACATGCCTTCGTTTGTTGATTTCAATACATCACAAACTCCTTTGCTTGGATGGGCCTCGTGGGCTAAGGTTGTGTTGAAGAATCCTCAGGTGAAGCTAGTGTTAGAAAATGCCAAAATATTCCATGTCGTATGAGCGTTTGAGACCTTGAGAATTAATAAGGACACGAAGGGTCTGCTTCCATTTATTCCTCGTTGGTGTGGCCCAATTCATTCAACGGTGTGTGCTTGGGGTGAGTTAACAATTACTATGAAAGATATAGCGGTCTTACTGCAATTGCCAGTTGTTGGTAGTATTCGTGTTGAATGGTCCGAGCAGGAGAAGGAGTATGAAGTATATCTTGTTCGGAAAATAGAGGAGTTGCAGAAGTCCCGTGGTAGAAATAGCAAGAATTATACATCTTGGCTGAGTATTGGTGGAAAGGTAGTTCTAGTGCCGACGGTCTTGCTGCTGATCATCCCCTATGCATCGCTGCATTCCTTTTACTTTAGCTTTCTAGAGACATATTTGAAGATTCTCTTGGAGGTCAGTTGAAGATTCCACTAATATCGATTGCTATTGCACTTGTTAGAGGAAGGACTCTTGCTCTAGGTACTTTATTTTTGGGTACTTTATATTCTCATTTGGATGCTTTCATTCGTGACATGAAGACTTTAAATGGTCACGCCAAGGTAGAGTCGTTTATTCACGTTATGTTTATGCAAGCTTTAGGAACATTTTCTTTAATATGCACCAAAGGCTCGGCTTTCTTTCACGAGTGAAGATATAGAGTATGCTCGAATACTTCGTTGGAGTAAGAAGAAATTTTCCCCTGTTAGTCTTACTAGTTTAATGGATAATGAGAAGAAAGTGAATTTAAGACCTTGGGGTTTGAAGCTTCCACAGGTGATTCCTCTAGAGACTTTTGCAAAAAAACCTGGTGTTATCTTACACTTTGGTCCGACTGGTGAGGGTAATACAACTGTTGTTGGTGAAGCCACTTTTATGAATAGTTCTACCTAAGAGTATATTCTTGATATCTATTCTGATACTTTCATTACCCAGAACTATAATATTGACAGAATATCTTAGCAAATGGGTTTTGATCAGTATGTCCCTCATTACCGTACTGAGGTAACTTCTATATATATGCTTAAGCAATATGAGGATGCCCACAACATTCTAGATCGAATCATCTCTTTCCTTCAATCTCATAGAAAGGGATGTAATACTGATGAATATGCTGATTTCTGAGAAAGGCAGCTTATTATCCTTAAGAAGTTCATGTTCAGCAAGCCTTTTGTCGTTCGTGGTGAACCTTCTGCAAAAGAATTGGTGGATCATCCAAATTTAAAGATTTCTTCTGAAGTAAAAAGCAAATCAATCATCAATTTGTCTCAGGTATCTTTGAGTCCTTTTCCGCTGAATCATAGTCTTCTTATTTGATAACTAAATGTTTTAATTCGTTTGTTGCAGTTATGGCTCCCGAATTACTGTGTGTATGATAAAGCAGCGAATGCTACTCCTCAATCTGAGATTAAAAGACCTCGGGTAATTATACCTGGGAGTGGAGACCATCCCTCGAAGAAGGTAAGTGTTTTCATTTCCTTCTAGACTCCTTCTCTGTATGAAGCATGCTTATATCTTGTCTCTGATGAATATCTTTGTAGAATCGGGGGGAATAATTCGTCAGAGTGACATGAGCGTTTGACCCTTTAAATTTGGTGTCCCATCCATTCTTGGTGCTTCAGCTGCTTATGTTGTGAGTAGAGATTTCTTTAGAAATAACAATTCTACATCTTGCTAAATTTGATGAATTCTAACTCCTGTGAATAACCATTATGCTTAGATGACTAGCGATATGAATACTTCGACGATAGAAGGCACCGTTGTGGTTAAAGACTCTGAGGAAGAAGATACAAATGACCAGGGACTTGAGAAATCTTCCCATAGTGAAGTAGTTGAAGAACCCGGGGTCAAGAATGAAGGACTTGGTGATGAATCATATTACGAGGCATGTTTTTCTCTTAATGACTCGTCGTAACTCCAAGTAAGTCTTCTTTATTGTTTTAGAATCCAAATGACATAATTATAGCTCTTAAACTCCAAAACATGTAAAACCATGCATGATTTCATGTGGAATTTTTACGATTTTCGCTGTCAGAAAAATTCAGATTCAGGTCTTCTTGCCGTAACTGCCGTAGTATCTTCGTCCGATGTTGGAATGGGGTGTTTGACCTCTCATTCTTTATATAATATAGATAGATAACTTATACAAAAATAATTTCTGAATTTGGAGTCCATTTGATATGCGAAAAAGACCTGACACCCAGCGTCCAGAACTTTTCTAGGCATAATTTTGTAGGTTGTTCGTTGTCATGTAATCGACCGTTTTGTCTTCCCTTATTAGCTCGCTTCTCCGATTGTCGCGACATTTTAGAATGGTGTAATAGAAATCCATATGAATCATTTGGCATATAAATCACCCCCAAATTCCTTACCAATTAGCGCCAGTTTCAGTTCTTCAACAGAGTAGTGTAAAAACGTTTTTGACCGTATTTTCACAAAATGACTCATATCTCTTCTAAACCATATGTCATGACCCAAAATACTTTTTAACGGGTGTTTTATGTTGCTAGTAGACATATTTTATGAATTCCATGATTTTTGCTTCAATTTCTTATGCTTGAAAAATAATCTCCATAATGTCCCTATTTTTAGGGGGAAAAGAACTGGATCAGAGAGATGAATTTACAAGTAAAGAATTAGAGGTTACCATGAGCCGTGACACTGGTGGTGCATCCTTTCCACCTCTAAATCATGGGAAAGTCCTTCCGGATGCGATTGTTGAAGGAAACACTCTGGGTGATACCGTTGTACAAAATGCTGACATGAAGGGGACTGTACCGGTTGAATATCTGAACTTTGGGGTTTCATTTTGACTTTAAGTTTGATAAGACTCGACTTAATTATGTTTGGATTGGTGGATTTACTGTCCCGTATTCCCACGCTGGGCTGTATACAAGAGTATGGAAGAAGTTCGACTATTTCTTCGTAGGTAACCCAAAGAACTACCGTACTCTGGAGAATGATGTGACTCTATTACTGCAAACTGTGCATGAGATGATTTTTCTTCCTCGTAGAGAAGTATCTGAGATGGTACTTCAAGAATGGAAATATGCTTTGGACGCAGCTGAAAGGGATAAGCTTAATGTAGCATGGCTTCATCGTCATTTTGAAGTTACTGAGAAGCATATCCAAGATAGAGGTATGAATCCAAGCTTGGAGACAGTGACGAAGGCTAAATATGAAGTTTATAGGTTGTCTCAGGAGTTGAAGCTTGCAACTAAGATTTTTGAGAGGTTGGAAAAGCTTACTATTTATAACTAGCCAAATTGGGACCATAATTTTTTTATTTATTAATATATAGAGGCTATTAATATATAGAGTATCAAGTAGTACCACCATTATTAAAAACATCAACACATAGTAAGTAATGTAAAACTAACTTTTGTTGAAAGTAGGAATTATTTTAATGTTGATGCTCTCTTTTATCGCTTATGTTCTACTGTTTATATCGCCATGTATGATTGAAGACGTGTTCGTTTAAGTTGCAAATTGAATGGTCATGTATTCATATCTAAAGCTAGACTAGGATTTGAGATCCGGAATTATCGAAGAACTCTAATCATGGTAGCACAACATAGTTGTTAACGACTGAATATTGCTATGTGATTATGTGTAGAAGCTTAACCTAGGTTATATCCGTATGACTCTTGTACCGGATTGCTTAGAATAAACTCAACTCACGAAGACCATTGCTTTCATTGGGTTAAACTTGAATGGCTCTTGCGCCAAGTTATCTAGTGAAAAGGATTCAAAGACTTGAAATAATTTTGAAGTGAAAAGACTTGAAATAATTTTGCTTGGATGACAACCGACCAATTACAATAAGATAAACATGGATGTTTCCTATATTGAATCAATATGAAAAGGAAGTATAAGTTTGATTATTCACAGTTTTGCAGGTTCTTGCTATGGGAAAAGGGGAGATACTTTGATGGAGGGTTGAATTCTAAAGTTGGGGCTGAGCAGTTGGAATGCATGTTTGAACCTAGAGGTATAATCAAGGGATCATTCTAGAAAGTGGCGGAACTAGATATTGGTTATGGGATGGGCTTGAAAATTTACTTAGCCTGTGTTTAAACCTAAAATTCACAAGCATATTATGGTCCAACTCAAAATAGGTTACGGAAAAAATATGATTTTTGGTCTTTTTGGGGTTGACTTAAGCTAGAAAAATCCCAGGTGTAGTTCTGCCCGTGATTCTAGATAATAAAAATAAAATTTTAGTAATATTTTGTGGTTTTGTAGGTCTATTCACATACTTGGTAATAATGTAGCTCACTTTTTAACTAAAAATGATGATATCCAGACGGATATCTCTGGCTTGGTGAGAAAGGATTATATGTTAGTATCTGAGTTATATTAATAAATTTCCTTATTTTTGAATAAATAAAAAAAGTTAATTTTGTTACTCACGGTTGTGAAAATCAATGAAAACAGGTTCACATGAAACTTGAGAAAAGACGCCGCTTTTTCATAAATTTGTTATGTAACACATCAACAAAATTTCTCGTAGCCCAAGAACTCATTCAAACAATAAAATCCAGGGAAACCTAACAAAAAGACGCATTTTTTCAAATGAAAAGACTATCTTATCCCTTCTAGACTAAAAGTCGTATCCCTTCCGTATAATGCTTTATTGAAAGGGTTAATGAACGTTTGATATTTAAATTTTGTCAAGTTTTAATCTTTGGTATAAAATTTGTCCAATATTAGGGTTTGGTACCTGGACTGAACATTGACCTATATTGACCAGGTTAAGTTTAATTTGAATTTAATAAAATTAATAATTTTTTTATTATTTTATCTAAATCGTTAACAAAACCATTAAATCAACGGTTAAATAAAACCTCTAAATCAACACCATTTTTCATCGCTTTCTCCTCCCTTTTATTTATTTAATAAAATTAATTAATTATGGTCAATGACGGTCAACATTCAGTCCAGATACCAAACTCTAATATTAGACACATATTAGACCAAAGATTAAAACTGAATAAAATATAAATACTAAAAATCAATTAACCTTTATTTAAATTTGTTATATCACGTTGCGCCCTAATTTGAGAGAAAACATAAGGTTTGATACGGTGCTGCCAAGTCCCCATGAAAATTCTCATATACAAAATAAGTATTGATATCATTTATCTACTTGAAGACAATAAAAAATAATTGAAATTACAAAACACCTATTGGCTTAAAATAATGATTCATAGAATTTAAAAAGTCAATGACATGTTTCTATTATTTAATATAGGTGTCCTTATATCACGTGAAAAAATTAGTGATTCCTTTTTATTCTCAATCATGAAAAACAATGAATGCAGTTTCACATGTACAAAGTATATGTTTTTGACTGTTACCTATATTTTTTCTTTAGCTATCTGTTGATATCTTTCCTTATTTATATGTGTGTTTATATTTTCACATCAAGATGCTTTGATATCACCTATATTTTTTCTTGGGATGTCTATGAATATCTTTCTTCGGTTCGTAGATCACTGTTGCTATTGCGAATAATGTAAAATTCATATTGTACATGTTATTTTGGAATTATATTTTAGGATTTCAATTATACTCAATATATTGGACTCACAATTGTGTTTGTAGTATTTTATATTAATCCGTCAACATGTACAATGGAACGTGAATGGAGAGTTTTTGATTAACTCTTTTTTCTCAGTGACTTGATTTTCTGTTTAGCTTGAACCACAAATAATTTTTTTACGGTTCTTCTTGATTATGTCCTTCCATCGCAAGCTACTTCTTGAAAGAAATATTCAAAGGGTAACATATCTAAATTTGTAAAGAAAAGTTATCAAATTAAGATTTTCTGCCCAAGAAATATTTTGAAATAGTGAAGTCAAAGGAAATTTGAGAAAAAAACGTTGTTTTATCATAAAATTTGTTATTTAACAGGTTGGCCAATTTTTGACAAATTTAGAAAACTCTTTCAAGCAGTAAAATCCGAGGAAATTTGACAAATAGACACATCTTCTCATATGAAAAGATGTATAGTACCCCTTCTAGACCAAAAATCGTATCCCTTCAACTAATGCTTTCTTTAAATATGTTATCCCACGTGGCACCCTAATCTGAATGAAAACATAAGGTTTGATGTGGCACCACCAAGTTAGTCGGAAGATTCTCCTATATATAATAAATATTCAATGATATTATTTATCATCTTGAAAATCCATTAAAGATGACGTGTCGACACTATATTCATTCCCAAGAATTTTGAATTGTTATGGTGCCACATCTCAACAAACACATTCTTCAGTAACAAATATTTCAACGGAAGGTATTGAACAAGAGGTGTGTGTTTTGGAAAAATTACCATTTAATATTATTCACATATTGCGATCATTTGAAAGTGTAAATATATCTTGTTTTTTAGGTGGAGAGTTTATGCTTTTGTTAGTTTGTTATTCTCAATCGTGAAAATCTATTAAGATCATTCCACTCTCTAATTTAGAAAGATGGTTAATGTTTTTGTCTGTTAACTACATTTAATATTTTTTATTTAGATAATTATTGGTCTATTTTTCTTGCTTGTAGATGTGTTTACATTTTGATATCAAGATACATTGAGGTCACCTATTTATTTATTTTTAGGATGTTTATAATCTCTTTCTTTTGTCCGTAGATCACAATTGTTATTTCAGATACTGCAAAATTTGTATTGTACTTGTTGTTTTAGAATTATATTTTGTGATTCCAATTGGATCCAATATATTGGACTCACTGTTGTGTTTGTGGTATTTTGTACCATTCCATCAGCATGTATAATGGAACGTTAATGGAAATTTTTTTATTAACTTTCTTTTCTGAGTGACTTGATATTCCTTTTGGTTTAAATTACAAAAAAAAAATTCTACGGTTCTTATTGATTTTATCCATCCATTGCAAGCTACTTCTTAGAAAAATTATTCATAGGGTAGGTATGGATGGTGATTTTCTGATGGCAAAAAGTCAAGGACAAAATGGTTATTTTAAAGTCGACTGGTTTTGTTCCAAGCCATTCACCTTGCCAAGGAGCAATTAAGTCTTGTAAACATGGCTCAATTTTATGTCTTATAGGTGTAGCTCAGTCCTAATCCTAAGAAGAAGTTCATGCCAAGCTTAAGGCGAGATTCAAGCCTAAAGTAAGACGAAGCTCAAGACTAAAGTAAGACGAGTATGTAACCTAAGTTCAAGTCGGAGCTCAATCTTAAATTCAAGAAGGAGATCAAGCTTATGCATAAGCCAAATATCAACCCTAAGATTAAGAAGATACTCAAGCCTAAGCCTACTACAAGATTCAAGCTTAGTTCAAGCCTGGACTCAAGCTAGCCTCAAGATGTAGCCTGAGCTTCGACCTCCTTCACATACTCAAGAATGGATCGGCCTTAGTCCAGTCATATTGTCAATTCAAAAAGTCGTGCCATTTCTACAGATGAGTCTCACGAGCAAGTTCAAGACTCTGCAATGTATTTAAGTCTTGGGAACATCCTAAGCAAATAAAGAACTCATGACATTTGAGATTCATGAGCTTATCTAAACTCAATAACGTCTATGAGTTTACAAATATGTTCATGGCGACTTTTATCCCTCAGAACTTGCAAGCTCATCTATAGGACCCTCACAAGGGAATTAGGATTTCTGGTCTCCTCAATGAAAGACACTGGGTCTCTGCTCTCTTCAAAAACATAAACTAGGAATCAACTCCTCTCATGGACAACCTTTCTTCTTTTTTTCGTAGACGGACGACCATGCTAGGTCGACAATCGAATTCATCCTTCGCCTATGTTCATCTAATCGACAAACGACAAGTCAACACTTGACCTAACCTAGATCAGGCCTCAGCTCCTATTTAGAACCGGCCCTGCCTTTGCTCCTATCTCGGACAAACAGTCACATTAATTCGATGCTTGACCTCATCTAATCGTGTGATCCCTCACATGACATACACGACTACTTTAAGATATCTCGAGTACTCTACATGGCTCAGGCCGGCTAATTTAAATATGATTATGAATATGCATGGTTATACATATTATTTAAATCGTGAAAATAATACGTATTTTTTTAACCAGTGAAGTTTGTTTTTTACCCGTAAAAGAAAGGTAAATTTTTTTTACCATTGAAGTTTTCTTTTTACTCAAGATATATTTTTTTTTTACTCAAGAAAGTAACATACTGGGAGAAATATTTTTTTTTTACTCAAGATGTATTTTTTATACCGGTGAAGTATTTTTTTTACTCAAGATATTTTTTTTACCCGTGAAAGTAACATATTGGGTGAAGTATTTTTTACCATTAAAAAAATAGATTTGTTTTACACAAAGTATTACTTTCTTAACCCGTGAAGTTTTTTTTAGTCAATGTATTATTTTTTACCATGAAAGTAAGATATTAGAAAAAAAAGGTATTTTTTTAACCCGTAAAAAAGGATAATTTTTCTTACTTTTTTAATTGTGAAGTAAGATTTTTATCCTTAAGGTATTATTTTTAGATTTTTTATTACTTAATATATTATATTTATTTTTTGGAAAAAAATATAATTTTTTTTTTAACTTTTGTAACCGTGAAGTAAGATTTTTTTTATTTTAGGTATTATTTTTTGATATTTTTTTACTTAAGGTATTATCTTTTTATCTTTAAGGTATTATTTTCCATGAAATTGGAAACATATTATACGACAAAAGCATCTTATTTCCAATTGGTCTAAATTTTTTCTAACAATTTTCTGATTGTTCTAAATTTTCTATAAAAGAGGACAAGGGTTTTACACTTATTCCAAATTTTGTCCCATAATTTTCTATTGGTCTAAATTTTCTCAAGTGAGGCCAAAATTTTTAGAATTCGAGCTTGATTCATCTTTTAACTATAACCAAGGAAATTTTCCTGAAAATTATATGTATAATATCAACATGACAACCCATATACAAAGGATGACTAAGTCGTAACATAAGGGGATATATTTAGGTTTCTGGTCTGGCGATGTACAAAACATGTGACTATCTATCCTACTCACACAAGGAAGATAATAGTCGGTAGAGGATATATGGATCGAAGGGATAAAAACGTTTGTTCATGGAGGATAGAATCAACATTCGATATATCCGTAGTTATTTCAATAATCGCGGATGGGAGGCTTATCACATCTCTTATCCTTATCCCACCGACCCGAGATTATGGTTTTACAAATATAACTAGAACAACAATCAGTCATTCTAAAATCAATTCACAAAAACATAACAACAACTTTAGCTAAACAAATTCGTCTCTCTCAGAGCCTTCTTTCTGGAACTAAGAACTCTGATCTCATCTCTTTTAGCTTCCCTCCCTAAGGCTAACTCTGATCTCACTCATGTGATTGAAGCACTCTTCGAACGACCATTTCTTGGTTTAGGAGAGGGTTGTTCGTCATCAACCTTCAACACTCATCATAAACTCTACAAATTTTATCTTTCTTACCCCTCTCCATTTTTAAACATCTACAGTAGGATATCAAAATTTGTGAACAAAAGTTATCAAGCTAAGATTTTCTGCCCATGAAATCTTTTAAATAGTGAAGTAAATGAAATTTGAGCAAAAACGCTTCTTTTAATAAATTTTTTGTGTATAAAATCGACTAATGAAACCCAATTGAACACTTTCAAACAGTAAAATCCAAAAAAATTTGACAAAAAAACGTATTTTCTCATATAAAAAGACGTATCTTATCCCTTTTATACCAAAGTTGAATCTTTTCTTAATGTTTATTTAAATTTGGTATGCCATGTGGCACCCTAATTTGAAAAAACCATAAGGATTAATGTGGCATCGCGAAGTCATCCTGAAAATTCTCCTATATGTAATAAGTATTGATTGTTATTATCTACTTGAAAATATACTGAGAATGACGTGTCAACACCATATTCATTCCTAAGAATTTTTAATTGTTACAGTGGCACATCTCAACGTACACGTTCTTTAATAACACATGTGTCTCAATAGAAGGTGTTGACCAAGAGGTATATGTTATGGAAAATTTACCGTTCAAGATTATTTACAAATCACAAATATTTCAATGTGAAAATATATATTCTCAAGTCTCGACTGCATATAGTACGTAATGAAAAATCGATGTCACATTCAGGATAAGAAAAAAAAGTTAAATGTTTTTTATGTGATGCAATAATAATTGTATATTGAATATGTAATTAGGCTAAGTTACAAAATCATATTAATGAATTAGGATATGTATTTGCATGGGTTTATTGAACATGTATATATATATTAATCGAATCCAAATAAAATTTACCCTTTGGTGGGTGGTGTTGGTGTCAATGGTTTGATTTGGAAAATTTATAGGTGAAGTCGATACTCGATAAATGCATAAAATGGAGGAAGAAGGTTTTATTGAGTTGTGATAACATGATGTTCACATCCTGTTTTGATTACAAAGATATCAGTGTGATAAGTAGTGTGTGAAGAAGAAAGGATTCTCTGAGATGAATCGCTATTTCTGTATGTTTTTGTTTCTCCAGACTGATTGCCTTGTCTGTTCTTATTTCGAATATATGAAAATCATCTATTTATCGTTCAAAGGAGACACACTGATTTTCTCATAAGTCGTGGAAGTTAGGGAGGATGGAGAAGTGATTATTGTGGAGATTGTAGTGGACTGGTGTCCGGAAGGTAAGGAAGACCTGTCATACTACTACCCTCATCCTCTCAACTGCTCTGTAACCGTCCCACTACTTGTTACCTTCTTGTTCGTGGAGGTGGTGCCACCACCCACGATTTTCGTAGACCGCCAGACCAATACCCCAATGAGAATCCCCACATGTGTTGTATTTGATATCTCGTGGAAATAGTGGAGTCATAAGCCATTATTGTTTTGATTAAGTCAAGTCAAGTAAACTGACTTTCTAAGTCAGTGAGGCAAGTTGCACAACTCACTAAATTGATGATCAGACTGATTAGTGTCGAGTTTGGTAAGTTCAGTGATGATGTACTAGCTTAGGAGTAACATGTCATATTTAACGGTTAAGTATTAGCTCAGAAGTGACTTAGCATAAACGAAAGGAATTTGAGGCCAAATATTGTAGAGGTCTTCTTGAGCAAGAAGGCCTGTTAGAAAAACATGTAAGATTTGGTATTATACCAATATTGAAAAGAATGGCGTAATTCTGAGGGAAGTAGCTACAAGGATATCATTTGCACCAACGTCAAGGAGGGCTCTATCCCAAGGTCAAAGAGGTACTTGCGCCAAAGTCAAGGAGGGACCTGCTCCAATGTCGAAGAGGGACCTTCTCCAATGTCGAGGAAGCCAGGTAAGACAAGAAAGCTAGTTCCAAGATGTTCGTTAACTGAGACGTTTTCCCGAGGACGCTTGCTCGAGGACGTTGTAAATCAGAGACGCCCTTGATCGAGGACGCATAGGATCAGGGATGCCCTTGCCCGAAGACGCTTGATCGAGGAAGCATAGAAGCTGGAGAGACAAGGGACGCGTTGGAGCTGGAGAGGAAAGGGATGCGTTGGAGCTGGAGAGCCAAGGGACGCGTTGGACTGGGCTAGAGAAATCAGGGGCGCATTGGAGCTAGGGCGCCAAGTAGCTAAAACGCACTAACTTGGCATGAAGGCATTGACATTAGTAGATATGCGCTAGCCACTAGGGACACACTAGCATTGCTTGGGACGCGCTGGCCTTGGAGACGCATTGGATAAGCTAGGGGCGTATTGGCCTTGGACGCGTATAAGCCTCGGACGTGCTGGAAAATCTAGAGATGCGGTAGCTACTATGGGGAGATGCCCTAGACTTTATCTAGGGCGTATTGGCCACTAGTAGAGACGCGCTAGCCACTAAGGACGTACTAGCATGGCTTGGGGCATGCTAGAGCCAAAGAAGCACATTAATTAGACACTTGGACGAGAGAAGTTGGCGCCTTTGGAACTAAGGTTAGGGTTAGCACTTTTAATGCTAATATTGAGGTGCCAACGTGGTGATGTGCTAGCGAAGAAAATTTTAGGTTAGTTGCGCTTCTTAGGTGCTAGGGTTAGCACAAGGGAAGTTATCTTTTTTAGTGCTTGTGTGGCTAACTGGAGCCAATGTAGTGCTAAGATAAATAGCTAGTGCTAACTTGGCATTAATATGAGAAAAGTCTAGGGTTAGCCTAACTAAGAGGTTCAATGTGTCTTTTATGGCATTTCTTATTGATTGAGGCGCATCCAAGAGGATATGGCGTATAATTTATGGCTTAAATTTAAGCAAAGTGCTATAATAACGCATTTGAGATCAGGAGAGCAATTTGAGATGAGTTCATTATGAATGAAGCGTTAATCTAAAGTGTTGTTTTAAGGTTTAATTATTAGTTATTCCCGAATTTGGTAGATGTTGTGAGTATTGAGGAGGATATGAGGCCAGTTTAGAATGTTTGTAGTTGTTTAGAGAATACTCAAGTTGCTCTACACTAATGGCAACCAATCTAGTATCTTTGAGACTTATCATGTAGAGATTATAGACTTATCATGTAGAGACTGCATCCTCAATTCGCATGTGGAATATAAGGAGGAATACAATATTTTGTGTTTTGATGTGAAGTCAGAAGTATGTGCACAAGTATGTATGGGTACTTCTATGTTCCTACAACTAGGCATAAAGGGTAATTTTATAATTCTGGCCCTTGTCAAAAAACTTACCATCTACCGTTGTGTAAATTAAATTAAGATAAATTAAATCAAAGAAAAATTAAAGATGTAAATAATGCATGATAAGGGGATACTGGTTAACGGGTTTTTTTTTAGACTTGTTACTCAATCTTTCATTATCAAAATCCCTACAGTACCCCAGTGTGACCATTCTCTAAGAATTTCCTTGTATCATCAAACACCATACGACGTGTATAAGAATCTTTCTCATTAAATAACTTAACATAACATGAAATTAGATTCAGTTAAACGAGATCCATGTGGTCTATGAAATAAACTAATCCATGCAATATATATACTCAAATTCTTAAATCAACATAGGTTAAATTTTGTATGCGATTACTTGGTAATATCTCTAACGTTAGTAATCACCGTCATGTAACTTGTTATTAGGTTTTTCGAAGATCTCATATCTTCAAATTCTAATATAGCTTTAGATATGAGTTCGTGCTCATTGAATTGTCCACTTAAACAAACAAGAAAATGTTCATGCAAAAATTACACATAATTGAACACGAACGATAATTATGGGACTTAGATTACCAAAACTGATTGTACATTAATCAAGTCACATGTAATGGAATTAAAATTACACCCTTAACCAATATAAGAAATTAGATACTCATGGATTTCTTGTAACTCATGGAAAATATTTATAGGAAAATTAAAGCAAATCCGTAAAACGATGAAGATGAACTCTAAGATCCAAAAAAAAACCATATCTCTTGTTGTGTGTCTCCTTGTATTCTCAAATATATTCTTATGTCGCTCTCAAACTTGGCACTCAAGTCTTTTCCAAAAAAGAAAGATCTAATGAATAGGATTCGAAAAAAAAAGTGATTTTTGAGTTAGGTTTCGAAACCTATGAGTTGGGTTTCGAAATCTAGAGGTTGGGATTATAAAACTACCATTTTTGATTTTTTTCTGAAGACTTTAACGTCCCAGTTACGTATTAGGTTACATAACGAGTTTATTTCGAAACCTTAGAACTTTAATTTAGAAATCTACATGTTATTCATTAGAAATCATCCTTTAAGCTTGACCTTTACTCGATTTTTTCTCCCTTTTTAACTGCGTTACTTTTGAGCCAAAAGTAAGCTACTTCTTCATTCGTCTATTCATCGTGAAAACTCCTGCAAAAACAAAATATGTCTAGATGGAGAAAAACTCACTACTATGTTAAAACACAAAAAGTAACGAGACTTAAGAGAAAGACCTTGCACTTCATTGATAGAATCTTCAAGTTAGGGTCATTGGCTTTGAGACCGAGATTACATATTTATAAGCTTGAGGAGGCATTCTCAGTGATCCCTTGTTTCTTATGGGGGTATTTTTAGTAAGTTACATACATTCTAGAGTATTTCTAGACTTGAGCTTGGTCTTGACGCCTTACATTAGTGTTAGCCTTTTTAACTTAAGAAAATATATAGAATATGGTATCTACATATATTTCATAGAGTTTATGAGTCGTATTTAAAAACATGATAATTATCAACATTCGTGGCTTAGTAGAATTATAACAGTATTTTATATAAGGCATGATCGTTATACCTTAAGAGACGACGTCCATAAAATTGTAAGCACCATATTCCAGGATGAATTAGTCTTAAGGACAAAGTGATCTTTACCTCGATCAACAGTAGTTTGATAAGCTTTTTAATTTATTTGTAGTTTTCATAATATCTTATTTATTTCATCGATTATGATTTCCCATAAACCAAAAGTAATATTTTTCAACACAACTTTATAAAGTACACTTTATTTTATCTACCTATTTGATCCTATACTCGTGAACAATGTACATGGGTTTTATAACGATTAATAAGAGAAAGTGTTGTACAAAGGTTTTTTTACTTTTTTTATTTTGTTTAGCCTATAAGCATGCAGAGAATCAACTGATAATTTTTTTAATACATAATATTAATACGAATGAAAATGCTTAACTCTCTGATTTACTCTAAGATGTGTCAATTACTCATTAGTTACACATGATTTGCGTGTATATAAACTATTTCCAGAATGATCCACCATTCTTAGATTAGTAACACTTATTGGAAAAAATTTATAGAGAAAAACTTAAAAATATCAAGCTAGATTGCCATTAATATGGGTAGTCTAGATCTAAAAAATCACACGCGGTGGCGCTTATGAACCACAACTTGTTTGTGGAATTAAAGGAGCAGCATACAACTCAATGACAATTGGCGAAGAAGATAGATTGATTATGCACTTGAAAAATTATGGATGGTCACGAGTAGCTTTAGTTATAGTTTCACCAGAAGCTTTAGTTTACTAAAATGTCTTTTTAGCTTGGCTTCTAATAGTACTAAATCTATCTTAACTTTGTATTTCCTATGTATTGACTGTTTTAGACGGTCAACCTTCCGTTTTTACCTAAGAGCATGTCTTATGGTGGAATCTAAATTATTTTAAGTTTGAAAAAAATATGGAATGTCAAGTCTAATAGTTTTCAAGTTGAAATTATACACACTTTTTTCAAAACATGTTCCAAACTTTACGGAAGATTGTTTGAATTCTATGAGATAGAGGTAATCCGTATCGCGTTCAACGCAATTCAAAATCACATAAATCTATCAGAAAACACAATTTAGTTTGACGTAAAATATTAATCCGAATTGTATTTGGGAAACGTCATTTGAAATCACGCTCATAATTTATATTTGATAAAAATCAAATATTTCATGTTTTAGTTATATGTCTAGATTGGTAAAATGTCAACATGGCAATTAATTAGTAGTTGAAAGAAATTAGTGGGTCCTGGCTAGGTAGAGGAGCTTAGACGTTGGAATTTTACCACGTCCAAACTAAAACTAATTATTTATATACGATATACTAAATCTAACTGTTTATATATGATGATATACTACATCCTCGAACCTTTTTTTTCCTCTTATTTTCTCTTTCTAGAAAACGCTATTTCAAAAGACGGCACTTTGGAGAAGGATAACTAAAAACGCTATTTCAAAAGACGGCACTTTGGAGGAGGATAACCCAACAAAAATCAAAAATTGCCAAGGAATTGGTCTTACATGTGAATATTAACTCAGTTCAAAGTAAAAGCCTTTTGGAGGAATGGGGCACGAATGGTCCCGGAGTTACAGAATAAGATTAAATATGGTAGAGGTATTCATTTTTAGCACGATAAATGGGTGGTAAGTGGCTGTCTGAAAGACCTCTTTCCTGAAATTTATAAAGCCGCAAAGGATAAAAATGCAACATAGAAGATATGGTGGCAGATGGAAGATGGGTTGGAAATTTTAAGAAGCAACTTAATACTAATGAGCAGATGGAGTAGGACTGGCTTAGAAGGGACTTAGGAGTTGTACCTGACCTGATGGAGGGAGATGATGAAGTGGAAATAATGAGAAATTTCAGCACTTAAGGCTGTTATGATGCTCTGGCATGGACAGAGCTAAACTACAGTTTTGAGAAGTTTTTATGGAGAAAGCATATTCCACCTAAAGTTAGTTTTATGCTATGGGCAATTTTCACAACTCTCTTCCTATAAGAGTTATTCTTAGGAATAAAGGTGTGCAGTTAGAAAGTGATTTATGTATCCTATGTAACCTGGAGCTAGAAACTGAAGATCATTTCCTTCTTTATTGCAACTATACCTTCGAAGTGTGGGATTATTTCATCAAAGCATTCCATATATATCTCTTGGCCTATCCCATCAATTGTGCTTTAGCTTTTTGAATTATGGAGTTGGAATGTTCTAAAAGGAAAGTATAAAGAAGTGTGGAGCATGTTTAACTATTAACTTATATGGAACATTTGGAAGGAGAGAAATAGAAGGGTTTTTGGCGAAAGGCCGAAGTCTGTTTTAGAAATCATTGTTCTTATCAAGCAAACGCTGGTTCTTCGGAGTTGTGATCTGAACACATTCAAACATATTGGAAGCGATCAGATACTACATAATTGGGAGTTGGTTTTGCATAGGTAACTTTAATGGAAGTAGAGTAGTATAGTTCTGCTGATTTCTTTTGGTTTGACCTGGAGATTTTTATGCTCGGTTTTGTTATGTAACCTGATGGCTCTTGTACTGGATTGATCATTTTTTTTTAATGTAACCTTATCTTTTCAAAAAAAATAAAAAATTATCATAAACGCTATTTCTTTTTCCGTTATAAATTTTTTCTATCATTAGACCGATAGACTCGGAATTGCTTGATTTATTTTAAGTACTGAGATATTATGAAATTTGAAAGATAAAATTCTATCGCCATAAACTTGTTTTAATTAATGTAAAGTTTTCTTATAAAAAAACAAAAATAAGTCTAATAAGATCACATGAATGACCAACACATAAAAACCATTAATATCTTTTGATTTTATACCTACCCAACCCAGCACTTCCGTTGAACTGCATAGGGTATCCGTTAACGGTGATTACCTTTATTATAAGCATCGTCAGAAACTATCATTTAGTCCTAATATAAATAATATTGTATTAGTTTGGTTATGTTGACCTGGTCAAATTATTGTTTGGTCGTTTTAAAAATATAAGATGTCTGTTTGGTCCAAATATTATTGTTTGGTCCTAGAGTGAACATTACCTACGCGGAATAATGTCATCCTTTTTTAAGTTAGTATCAGAAATATATTTTCTCTCTCTTATTTCTCTCTCTCCTAAGAGTAAAGAAAAAATCTTAAAAGTTAAATATCTTTCAAACAATAAGTCGAAATTTAATAAATTTCGGAAAGCTCTCAACGAGATTTACAAAATGAGTACCACTTTCACTATTTTTTGAAGCTTTAATTTTTATGTTATCGTTTAGTTAAATATAAACTATAAAATGAACTATCACTACGAGTTTATTTTGTTGAATAAACTGTTAGAATTGACTAACATTGTAATGAACTAACTATACAAGTTTATTTTACATCATGAACTACCATTAAATGCTAGAATGAATCACTATTACGAATTTATTCTACAAAATGAACTGCTAAAATTGACTAATATGTAATGAACTAACTTTGCGAGTTCATTTTACCTCATGAACTACCATTACATGCTAGAATAAACCACTATTACGAGTTCATTCTACAAAATGAACTGCTAGAATTGACTAACATTGTAATGAACTAACTTTGCAAGTTCATTTTACATCATGAACTACCACTACATGCTAAAATGAACTACTATTACGAGTTCTTTTTGTAGATCAACTCCCATCATGGGTTTATTCTACAAAATAAACTGCTAGAAAAAATTACTATTGTAATGAACTATCTTTGCGAGTTCATTTTACAGAATGAACTACCATTACATGCTACAATAAACTACCATTACGAGTTCATTCTATAAAATGAACTGCTAGAATAAACAACCATACTAGTTCATTCTACAAAATGAACTGCTATAATGAACTACCAATATTGCGAGTTCATTCTACAAAATGAAATGTTAAAATTGACTACAGTTGTAATGACTAACTTTGCGAGTTCATTTTATATATGAACTATCATTACAAGTTCATTTTACAGAATAAACTGCTAGATGAACTCCCTTCACGGTTCATTTGACAAAATGAGCTGCTAGAATGAACTACCATTGTAATGAACTAACTTTGATTCAAAATGAACTACTATTCCGAGTTCATTCTACAAAACAAATTGTTAGATTAACTACCATATAAGAGTTCATTTTGTAGAATATGAACTACCATTATACCGAAAAATAGTGTTCATTCTTGGATATGAACTACCATTATACCGAAAAAAAATTAAAGTTTCAAAATATAATATAATGAGTACTCGTTGTGTAGATTTTGTCGAAACCTTTCGGAATATATAAAATTTATTAATTTTTTATTTATATTTTGAGAGATATTTAAGTTTTAAGTTTTTTTGTTTATTTATATTAAGAAAAGAGAAAATTTAGCAGAAAGAAAAGAGAAAAAAATTAAAATAAAATGTACATAAGGTTAGTTTAGTTAAATTAACATTTTTAAATAATTATAAACTAAATTAAACATTCTAAATTTTCGATAGAACCAACTGATGTGATTCTGGATATAAATAGATCAAATCAAAACTTCCCCTTAAAAAAATAATTATCCACTAAAAAGCAATAGGATAACTATGTTTTAGAATAAACAGGGAAAACATTAGTGAAAACAATCAGGTATCTGATTCTTTCATAATTGGAAGGCCCGAATTCATTCTTCAATGATTCTTGACAGTCCAATAATCCATTTCATCTATTTTTTAAGGGGCGGGTTTCTTTAGATTGGTTAATACATTCACACCTACAAAAATTTGCATACCTTATTAGAATTTCCATTGTAATTTAATATAATATGTTCTAGACTTCTAGATCATTGAGTACAGACAGATAAATACTTTATAATGAATAGTGGCAGTAACTATTGATCAAGAACATAGAATAGTGGCAATAATTGAAAGAATATGATGAGCATAAATTGGCCAAGAAAATTAAAAGATTTATTTTATTATAGTAGGCACAGTGTGGGCTCATAAATCTATAACTTCCACATGCCACTCATTTTCAAAGCTAACCTCACCATATTAATCTGAGCATAGACATTACATAATCTTCCTTCTTTACTTGCGTATTCATCCCCTAACCTCTCTTTCTTAAGTTTCATTTCTTCTCTCTGAATTTGTTCACTTGAAAACAGGAAATAACAGGGAAGAAAGTTATATGTTTTGTAAACAAACTAAAGAGATATCTCGAAAGAAAAAATTCGTTTCTTGAAATGTATTTGCACAAGTATCCCGAGGAAGGTCTTACACTAATACTCCGGTTGGCGGTTTTGGTATTCATCGCTGGAGTGATCACAACGAGTAGTACTAGTGTAAATGCATTGAATGCATCGGAGAAACTAGACGAAAACACGGTGGTTCCGGGTGATGAAAAACAGCCCAATACCGACGTCGGGGATGTAAAGTGTGTCCCATGTCAACAAAACATTTTTCCTCCACCACCACCACCACCTCCAAAAGCTCCAACTAAGACATACTGTCCACCACCGCCTTTCTATTATATAACAGGTCAGCCAGGAAATTTGTATGAATTTGATCCGTATTATACGGGAGCGGCCGGTGTTGGAGTTCGGTTATCTACTTTATTGGTAATTGGGTGTTGGCTAATTGGCATGTTTGGTTATTGATTCTTGGAACAGGTTTTAAGTGTGTTTAATTAATGATTAATTAGGGTGTACTTAATTGATTTGGTTTATTGGAACATCCCTAAAATTTAGTTGTAACAATAGAGGTTCACTACAAATGCAAATTAATTTTCTTTCCCACATTTTATTTTACTATTATTATAAAACTTATGCGGATTCATTTTTTAATAGCAAATTAAACTTACATATAGATATCAAGTGACTCAAGAATCAAAATAAAATTCAAACAACATGCTTGTAACGGTATAAAATCGAATATTTCGATAAGAAAAAGAGAAGAAAATCCGAGAAATTACCTTCTTCTTTTTTTGAGTTTGTCAAGAAACGACCTAATACAAAAACGCTAGAACCGTTTAGATCGGAAAGAAGATGGTCTTGTAGCATGTATCGGCTATTTAATAGGTTGTCTTTTTGAGAAAATGATGCCCCAATAAAAATGGAGTAATCTGCCTAAAATTTTAACTGGAGAAGTGAAAATTCCAACGATGTTGTACTTGAGAATCCACGTAATGAAAAACCAAAATCTATTAAAATTAACGAGAATCACCGTTAAGGTGAAGGCAAGAATCACCAATAAATGTAAAGGCCAAAAGTATTTAAGTTACAGAATTATAAATAAACCCTAAAAATCTAGAATTCCAAAGAAAAATAACTAAATAAATAAAGCCTTACGATCAAAACACGAAAAATTAGAATCCTTGCTCAAATTTAGTCTTAAGTGGACTAGAGCTAAGCAAGAAAATGAAGGAGGCTAGTTTTTTTTTCCTTACTAGAGGAGAGTGGCGAGAGAAAGTTACTAAAGTGTTATGAAATAAATATAGTGGATTTACACAAAACATTTATTTTTCTTCCCGTTATCTTTTCATCCTCTCTTCACCTCTTCACTTCCGCCACTACTTTGTAACCACCATCAGTAGTAGTAATGGATGCATGTCCCTTAATTCCATTGTGAACGTTCATCTTCTTTCTTTCTATAAATAGAGAACATTTCCTTTTATAATAAGATAATAAAATGAGAATTCTGAAATAAACTAAAATAAAAGACCAAATAAGAGAGCAATATAGTAGTAGAAGAAGAGAAACTTTGTTGATTTTTCTTCATATTTACAAAGGAGAAAGAGACCTCTTATATAGGCTTTCTTCCATTAGGGAAATAACTATATCATTAAATCACCAATTTCACCTAGAATAAGGGGGTTACAAGAGTTACAAAATTAACACCCATGAAGTGGATATTAAGTGCCTAATTACTATGAATTAGTGGAGTGGTGGTCATCTCCATATAATTATTTTATAACACTCCCCCTAGATGTCCACCACGTAAAAATGTTGCCTCGTTAAAAGCTTGCTAGGAAAACCCACTGGGAAAAACCATAGCGAAGGAAAAAGAGTGCAATATGTGGTGAATGTTAATAGAACTACCTCATTAAAACCTTGCTAGGAAAACCCTGTGAGAAAAACCATAGCGAAAGAAAAAAAGAGTGTAGTTTAAAAAAATTTCTCCCCCTCTTTACATCTTCTATAACACTTTTAACTTGACAAGTATTTGAGTTGCCTCATTCCAATCTTGTGCACCAACTTCTTGAATGTAGAGGTTGGTAATGCTTTAGTGAATAAATCAACAAGATTCTCACTTGATCGTACCTGCTTTACTTCAACTTCTCTGTTCTTTATAAGTTCATGTGTGAAGAAAAATTTAGGAGAAATGTGCTTTATTCGATCTCCCTTGATATAATCATCTTTGAGTTGTGCAATACAAGCGGCATTGTCTTCATATAATATTGTTGGAGTGTTTTTAGTCGAAAGAATCCCACATGATTCCTGAATATGATGAATCATACTTCGCAGCCAAACACACTCACGACTTGCTTCATGGTATTCCAAAAGTTCAGAATGATTTGAAGAGGTAGCTGCTAGTGTTTGCTTTACTGACCGCCACGATATAGCTGTATCACCATATGTAAACAAATAACCTGTTTGTGATCGACCTTTGTGGGGATCAGAACGATAACCTGCATCTGCATATCCTACT
>JAJJMC010033286.1:421037-456266 GCA_023531435.1 Papaver californicum | reverse complement strand
AATTCATTAAGAAACAAAACTACATGAAAGCAAAGTTCACCTAAACATAACAATTAAACACACCATTGCAGGAAAAACAAATACTAACTAAGAATAATCACTGCTAACAATATTGCAATTGTCTTTAGGGAAATGGGAAATCCTACTGAAAATAAAATGGAGTGCCAATCCATATTCATTGCAAATGGTCATTAGCGATTATGGATACTAATCCATATTCTATTTAATTGAATTTCAACATCGTATATGTTATCAATTTAACATGTGAAATAAAATAATAATAAAAAAAATGTACCAACATGTTCATGAATATGCTTAGAATAGTTAAATAAATAAATCAGATTATTTGCTTAGAATAATAAAAAAAAAATATTTTGCAAGATAAAAATTATATCTTAATTTCTTACCGCTAAGGAGAGCTAGCGTGCTGATAACGTAAAATAAACTAAAATAAAAGACCAAATAAGAGAGCAATATAGTAGTAGAAGAAGAGAAACTTTGTTGATTTTTCTTCATATTTACAAAGGAGGAAGAGACCTCTTATATAGGCTTTCTTCCATTAGAGAAATAACTATACCATTAAATCACCAATTACACATAGAATAAGGGGGTTACAAGAGTTACAAAATGAACACCCATGAAGTGGATTAAGTGCCTAATTACTATGAATTAGTGGAGTGGTGGTTCATCTCCATAAGAAAAATCTTAACTATATTATATATATAAATATATTCATTGCAAATGGTCATTAGCGATTAAGGGTACTAATCCATATTCTATTTAATTGAATTTCAACATCGTATATGTTATCAATTTAACATGTGAAATAAAATAATAATAATAATAAAAAATGTACCAACATGTTCATGAATATGCTTAGAATAGTTAAACAAATAAATCAGATTATTTGCTTAGAATAATAAAAAAAAATTATTTTGCAAGATAAAAATTATATCTTAATTTCTTACCGCTAAGGAAAGCTAGCCTGCTGATAACGTGAAATAAACTAAAATAAAAGACCAAATAAGAGAGCAATATAGTAGTAGAAGAAGAGAATCTTTGTTGATTTTTCTTCATATTTACAAAGGAGGAAGAGACCTCTTATATAGACTTTCTTCCATTAGGGAAATAACTATACCATTAAATCACCAATTACACCTAGAATAAGGGGGTTACAAGAGTTACAAAATTAACACTCATGAAGTGGATATTAAGTGCCTAATTACTATGAATTAGTGGAGTGGTGGTTCATATCCATATAATTATTTTAATTCTTCTTATTATTCTTTATCTTTCTACTCTCTTTAGTTTACAACAAGTTGTCACGTACGTAACTTTACCGACTCAGCGATAATTTTTTTCCTTTTCACAAAAACCAATTAATTTTGATTCCATAGTTTGTAAGTTTCTAACAATTATATAAGTTCCTACTTATATACTCAATTTTTTGATTTTGTTATAATCAAATCATAAGTATATTAGTGAATATTTTTCTTAATTGTTTTTATTTTTCATCATACAATCAATATTTATTGTCTATCTAATAATGGTATTGTTATTTTGAGAACGTCGTATGATCAAAAGAAACCCAACATTTTTTCACGCCATTGTTGATTTTTTTTTAGGTTTTCAGTTGTATGCATAAGTTGATAGTATTTTAATTGTGCCGCAAGTGCACCACTATCAATTAGTTAGTATACAATTATGGTTCGTTCCACAAAGATTTTTAGGATTGTAAAACCTAATTTTTGATTAATTAAAGTGCTAAACACAATTTGAATGAGTTGGTGATTCTTGTAAAACTTTAACATTGCAGAAATTACTGAAAATAATTTTTAGTACTTAATAAAAGAGGACCTTGGACTAATGACTCCACCACAACTATGTATACTATATTATTGCAATCTTTCCTAATAATAATCTTCACTTCACTACACAAGACGATTAGGTCAGTTTCTACGTCTCGGAAAATTTAAATTTTCAAACCAATTTTATTTTCAAAATAATAATAATTTTCTCTACTTAAATGTTGGTCTCAAAATAAACAAATAAATCATAAGTCAAGCATAAGGACATGTAAAGATAAATTATTATCGTAACACAACGAAAATATAAGGGCCAAAGGTTATTATGGAAAAAGATAAATGTTATCTAGCATATATAATTGGGTTTCATCCATAATCCTAGAAAAGAGTTTTAGCTACTCATGGCAATATAAGAACAAAAGAAAATTGATAATTCATTAAAATTTATTAATGTAAAAAACACTTACAGTTTTCTTTACTTTTCTGTCGATACACCACACAAGCAGTAAATGAAGCAGAGATTCAATATGTATTAAACTCGGAGAACTGTTATTGGGACTGTAGCAAAAAGTGTTGCTATAACTAGTGAATATGAAAGAAAAGATAATGGATTCAGCGACAGTTTGAAGTTGTGCTCTGTTCTTCTTCTTCCTCTCTTCGCCCGAGTTGCAGAGAGTATATTTTTTGGACTGATTTTTTTCTAACTCGATTCTATCTCGATCTGATCTCTCTAACCTCTCCTCGAATGCTATCTTTATCACTCTATTTATATTACAGCAACCAAATCCCTTTCAAATCTTCTCTATTAAACCACAATATTTTCGGCAATATTTTTCCTCTTTTGATATGATTTTCTTTCTCGATTCATCATATCTTGATTCAGTTTTGATTTTTATTCTTTTTACATCTGTATCTATCCCAAGTAATATAGAAATTAAATCACTCGAATTAGGGAAGGATATCACCATATTTCTCGAGATTCTTCTTAAAACTGGGAGTATATTTTTTTTTCTTCCTGATTTATTTTCAACCAAGTCTTTCACGAAATGATGTTTATAATTCGTGCAAAACTTCCTTTTATGAAGATAACAATCTATTCTTGTCTTAATCCCTTGAATATCTCCAAATACACCATAGCCAATTCACGTAGTTTAAAAAAAAAATCCCGCCAATTTTCTTGTTTGAATTTGAGAAGACGGAGGTTCCCTTATCCAACTCTTGGGTGCCTTTAAAATTTTTGATGGATGCCTTTAACACTTTTTAAGCTCATTTTTTTCACAATTGCCCATTTCAAAAATATACCCTAAAATATAAAAATAAAATAATATTAGTACAAAAAGTGAGTATTATTAGTATAAATATGTGTTAATGGTGGATTTTTGACAAGGGAGAAAATTGTAATATCGCTTTTGTTAGCTCCAGAAGCATGAAACAAATATGTAACAATTCCTGACAGAGCATCAGATATATGAATACTACTCTAATCTGATATTCCGCAAGAGAATTGAGAAAGGATATTAAGCTCATAGCTACAATAGCTCTGTAGCTCTTTATATACTCATGCGCCTTCAAAATTTCAGGGCTTTACCTAGTTAAACCCTCGTTATTTCATGTGCATTCATAGAAAATATTTGTATTAATCAAAATATGTTGATTATACAAAATTACGAACGTTCAGAATAGAGTTTATTCCGTATCTGAATAAAACATTAATTAAATGCATACCATCTAATTGCAAAGTCGCATCAAGCATTATTTCAAGTTGCAAACTTCCACAGCTGAATCTCTTGAAAATGTTTTGTATGCAGTGAATAAAAGTTAAGCATAAATGCTAACCTTAAATCTCATACAATTGAGAAACCCTAAAATAACCATAAATATGGCCATGACATTAAACGGATGCCAAAGCTAGTGGTGCATAGGAAATAACCATGGCACTAGCAAGTGACAGCCTTAGCGAACCCTAGCCACATTCCCAACGCAAATGAGTAGCACACGCATGTGCTAATAAGCACTAGCACCATCATAACCTCTGGCAGCTATCTACGCTGCTAGCACTCCTTTTTTCCCATTTTTTTTCCTCTTACGTTTCATGCTTGCTTGTCCTAGCATCATGCTTGCACTATCATCCAGGCTACAAACATATCATATAAATCATTGTAGCTAGCACAAACATTCTGTTACAACAAAACTCAGAGTCCATGACTCCACTACTCTTACGAGAAATCAAAACATGTTACATGGGGGGATTATTCATGAGGTTTTGGTCTGGCGGTTACAGCAACATGTGGCGTGGTAATACCCCATGATCTGAAAGTTACAAAGTAGTGGTGACGGTTGAAGTGGTTTATGAGGTAATGGAATAATGATTTTCCAGAAATTTCCAAGGATAATGAGCGGTTACACCATTACCCCCATAATCCCCATTGCTCCATCTATCCACTACCTCCACTACTTTACAAGGAAACATGTGTGTCCTCAACTATTAGGCTACTTAGTCTATTTTGAAAACAGAACAAGCTTATCATTCTCTCAAGCTCTGTTATTTTCTCAATAGTTCAACACCTCTACACACAATTCAACATACAAAATTCCTTCAACTTTCTTTGCTTCCCTCCCTTAAGATCAACCCATTTTCTTTCCTTGTAACCGAAGCAGAGAGGAATGGCTACTATCGTGATTTAGGATTGCTCTATACGATTTTGATTTCCGAATCTAAAGAAAGTACTTCTACAGTATATTGTTTTGCCTAGAATCAATTTTTAGGTACTAACAATTGGCGACCACAGTGGGATATCAATCTCTCGGTCACAAAATCAAGTTCTTCGACCGTTTGAAAATAGGGTGGATCTTATATCTAGTTCAAAGTTAACTCCAACGTTCGGGTATTCAACCGGAACAGTCTCCATCATATCAGCATTCTGTACACGACACCATTCAGAGTGATTTTTCCAACAATCGCACCCGAGAGAGCTTGCTTGTGATTTTGAGTTGGAAAAGATATGTCACCAACATCATGGTTCATGGTAATCTCCAATCCCTCATCTACAACTTTGTCTCTCTGTTTTTGTTCGCTCCCCCCCCCCCCCCCTAAAAAAAAGATATTATAGATATAATGAGTTAAAATATCTCAAGCACAAGGAATTCAAGTAAAAATCATAAAGTTCATAATATGTTCATTAGCAACCTAAACATTCATTACAAAGGGTTTTGGGTCTTACAAAGGGTTTTGGGTCATGGCATATGGTTTATAAAGGTTATGGGT
Source organism: Papaver californicum (assembly GCA_023531435.1). NCBI lineage: Eukaryota > Viridiplantae > Streptophyta > Magnoliopsida > Ranunculales > Papaveraceae > Papaver > Papaver californicum. The sequence continues at coordinate 451,196 of JAJJMC010033286.1, read as the reverse complement.
CGCTTTGTAAAAATATCGTCAGAAACGTTTTTATACTGCCCTCCGGACTGAAACTGGCGTTAATTGGTGAGGAATATCGGGATGAGTTATATACCAAATGATTCGTCTGGATGTATACTACAACATACTAAGGGAACTTCAACCAGATGAACGAGCTATAAATGGCGGCCAAAACGCTCGACTACATGACAACTGAAAATATAAAGAACTCTGTCTGAAAAGTTATGGACTCTCGGTGTTAGGTCCTTTTCACCTAGCAAACAGACTCCAAATCCATAAATTCTTTTTAAAGAACTTATACCTTCCTCTTAGATAAATAATGAGAGATCAACCACCTTATTCCGACTCCGGATGAAGATTTTGCGGTCGTTACGGCAAGAAGACCTGAATCTGAATTCTTTTTAACGACGAAAATCGTCGAAATTCTTCATGAAATCACGTATGGTTCTACATATCGTGAAAAGAAAGATAGTGCCAACCAACGTTCCTGATGCTACCAACGTCAGCATATCCAGTATCAACATTTTATGCGATGACAAGATCTTCATTTAAAGAAAGCAACAAAGGATCCAGCGATCAAATTTCATCATTCATAAAGGTCTAGTGAAAGCACTACCACTACCATTTTGTGTCCAGAAGTGTCTGCTACCAGTTCACCAGCAACAATCATGTAGTTCCATACAACGACATGGTTCTGGGATATCCGTGGATCTACAACAATAAGGCAAGACTTAACGCATCTCTGGGGAAATCGTCACCAGGGGACCCACCTATAGGCACCAACAAGCCAGCAGACCCTAATGATTTCTCACCTCCATAACATCACCAAACAATAAATTTGGACGCTAAAAATTGCATATAGAAGAGGTGATGCCGTACGCCCGTGGATTTCGCCTACAAGTAAGTCTTATTCAGCAACTCTCTTTACAACCAGTTATCCCACGTCCCATCAAAGCTTGGGGAATCGACTCAAGTATCGACCTCACCGTGCCTTGACGATGTGAATGGGAAGTTGATCCTTTTCAAAAGTTTTTCGAAATGGATGTATAGGGGTTATCTCTACTGAGAATATTAAAACCAATAACCCAATCATCCTTAAAATGTGTCATCAACCTGAGATACGAAACCCAACCCTTTCCAAATCGGAGACACTATTGCCTCTCCTGGAAAGAAGCCATATCTGATCATTAAAACTATATCAAGTGGATACTACAAACTTGTCAATACCAATAAGCCAATAGGGGTAATTATACATAGCATGAAGCTTAAAGTTGTCAAGTCTTAAACACCCAAGCACCCCTGAAAAGGTTGTCAAGACTTAAGCACTTCGCCATCTCTATCGATATTTTCCTGTTTTTACAATTCCTCTAAAATAATTGCAGCACCTTGCATTCATACTTAGGATTTCAATTGAACAAAGTTTTATTTCTCTATCTAGAAAAATCCTTTACAAACCATTCAAAATCTACCTACTAGACATCCCGAAATAAAACCACAAAAAATTGGGAACTCTCAAAACCTACTGCTTAGAAAGAAACCCTTGAAGAATGGTTCAGAACTATCAGCAAATGCTCTCTCCACTTGTGCAAGGGCTTCAGTTGCAAGCCCCAAATCTCATAATAGTCTTTCAGCATCACCTCTAGCCTTGGTAATCACTTCTAAGTCTAAGATGTACCTACTTCCTTCAAGTTCTCCTGAATAGCTCATATATGGTGACAAAGCCATCCGGCAACAATCTTAGTTGTCTTAGCTTCCTCCAAGAGTCGGCTTCTGTCAACCACAAAGTCAAATTAAACTCCAGCGTTCGGATACTCAGTTGGTGCAGTTTTTATTGCATTGGGATCTTACACAATGGAACCACTTGGAGCACCAACTTCAACAAACTATATCCGGAGGATCGCAAGAACCACACTTGGAGATTGAAGATTTACACAAGATCCCCTCGCTGTCAAGAACCCCTCCATCTTATAAGAGATGGTCAACCAGAGAGTCACAACCGTGACAAGACCCTTTACTCTCCAAAGGTATGCCGCAAAGGTATCATCACCTCTCTCAACAACGTCGTCAGATCTGATAGGCGACTGCAACCCCTGACGAGGATAAGACACATCACAAGCCTACTCCAGAAAATATAATTTCAGAAATCAAAGAGAAGTGTGACAGGGGACTACTCAGCGCAACATATCTCATAAAAGTCAAGGATTCACAAGATATCTCAAGAGATACCTCTGGGAACATAATCTTCGAAGAAACCCGTAGCACCACGTCAGCAACAAGACACCTTTCATCTCATCCTCTTCACCCTAGACGTCTTCAGAGGAATTCACCTATATAAACATTTCAAGCATTCCATCATCACATCCAGAAAGGGTAAAACAATCTTATAAACCAAAGGGTTAGAATAAGACACAATTTCATCCAATCAATGCCCGTGAAAAAATCTTAGTTGCGACTTAACATCCTGGGAACCAACAAGGACTCCAACTCCAATTCAAGTTTTTGCTCAAACCATGGCTCGCAAAGACAACAACAACAACAATAAGAGATATTTACCTTCCTGGCCTCCCTTTCCTGATCAGACCATAAAGGCATGGACTAATGAGGATACTATTAAATCATCCATCGTCGAGCAGCAGACCAAAGTAGCTACACCTGGGGACTGAAGGCTTCTTTAATTTTAGAGATTTAACGCATTTATCTCATTCGACTGGAGTATTTAATCAAAAAAGGTGGTAGCAACAAGAACTCTCACCCGCATCATCCTGAAGAAAGCATTTGTTCGTCAGTATCTCCACAACTTGTAAGTTTCCTCTCCTAATATGATCATGTCCATCGCATGGGAACTTTGTCTCTGTTGTTGCTGCTGCTCATTTCAACCATACCGGTCAACTATGGAAGACATACTGAATTTGGAATTCTCAAGGTGACGCCATCAATTCCTCTCATGCTCAAGCAAACCCTAACAAACAATATACGTGGTTATGATATTCATCTCATCTATCATGATAACAAGACGACTACAATAATCTCCAGAGCATAATGAACACTCAAAAGGCCTGACCATTTCAAACACAAGCTTCTCCTCTCAACATCTTGGATATGAGCTTACAAGCGGATGTCAGGAATTTATATTCTCCGGAAATATGGCTATGATGAGTCAACATCACGCACTAGTCAGAAGTGTTCTGAAATGTGTAAGAAACGCCAAACCATAAGGCCCTCACGTTTGTTATGAGGTTATCAGCCATGAAGCCTATCACAAGGGATCACTTGCCATGAATTCCTAACTTCTACTGAGGTCCCCACTTATGTCGCATCCTATTGGAGATATCACGATTCCAACATACTTACGATGTCAACACCTCCAGCGTTAGTCTCATCCATAAAATAAAGGATATTCTGCCAGACGAGGGATATTCCATGGAAATAGGTTTTCATACGGGTCTGAGACATCGTTCACAGAGCTAGTGTCTTCAAGAAGCTCATATCCTCATGATGCCACCACCTACCACCACAAGATCCTCTATTCTTTGTCGCTCCTACTGTTGTACCTGCATCTTATAAACTCGGAAATTGGCGACAATTGGTGGAGAATGGGACAATGCATCATTCACAAAAAAAATATGGGGATCCGCCTCATCTGTAGTTCCATTCTATCGTCATCTCTCCTCTATTAACTTCCATTGTCCCTGACTTTGCTGTGACCGACTACAACTAGTCTTCACCATTTGATGCTCTGTCTACCATATACTTGTTTTCATCTTGACACTTGATGCTGCATACTCAAACTCCAAGCGCTAATGTATGTTGCTTACTCACAGAGGAGTCTAATATATTCAAAGACCATATGCTTGAAGGACATGCCTAAAGGAAATAGAGCTAAGTAACTACCCTTAAACTAGACTTTTTTGAAATCCATATTTTATATTTTAGAGTGAAACCCCTGCTATAGGAATTTTCGGCTAACCTCTTCAACAAAATATATAATGGCAATATTAGAGTCTCCCAACTTTGAGATTTAAATATTCTATATATTATACTTTGCCACTCAGTATCCTCTTTCGTATAGAATCGAGAACGATTGGACAACTCATAGATGGATTAACCACTAGTATAGAGCGATAACATCTTCGTAATGTCACTGGTGACGGTTATTCCTGTCTAGATGATCTCTGACTATACATAACACTGAACCAGTTATAAGTTGAAAGAATTCCTTATACTCGTTCCACATATCTTTTGTATATATATGCATCATAGAAATTTCAGAGCTTTACTCTACTAAAACCTCGTTATTTCATGTGGATCCATACAAACTATTTGTATAAACCAGAATATACTGATTATACAAACACAACGAATATTCAGAAGAGAGGTTATGCCATAGCTGAATAAAGATCGCTAGATTAGATGCATACCATCTAAAATTGCGAACATTCAGAATAGAGGTTATACCATAGCTGAATAAAGATCGTTAAATTAGATGCATACCATCTAAAAATTATGAACATTCAGAATAGAGACTATGCCATATCTGAATAAAGATCACTAAATTAGATTCATACCATCTAAATAAAAAGTTATAAATATTCAGAATAGAGGTTATGCCATATCTAAATAGAGATCGTTAAATCAGATGCATACCATCTAATTACAGATATCACACCAAACATTCAGAATGGGTAATATATCATTCCTGAATAGAGAGTAGATGCATACTATCTAATTGCAGAGCCGCATCGAACATCATCTCAAGTTGCAAACTTTCACGACTGAATCTCTTGAATATGTTTTGTATGAACTACATAAAAGTTAAGCACTTAATGTCATGAATGAACTTGTTTCAAGTCGTAAACCTCCATGGTTTAATTCCTTGAATATCAATGCTTAAGTTCACAATCACCTTAGTATTCATGACTAACACTCATTTATGTGTTTGATGGCAGAATCACTGCCTCCACAATCATCTTAGTGTTCACGGCCAACACTCATCTTCATGGCCGATGGCAGACGAATCACTGCCTACACATATCATCTTAATGTTCACGGCATTATCTCCTCAACACTCTCTACAACCCACTAATGATCCAAATACCTTCACTTTGTTTTTACGTTAGAAGAAGTATACTCTAAATACCTGAGAGTACAGTCGCAGAAAGAGGAAAAACTTGCTCAACCAACTGCTACTCTTCTAGAAATATCTAACCATTGAACAATAAAAATCAGTATTTTACTTCGTCTGACAGACCATAATCTAGTGCTTACCATGCAATATTACTTGTATTGCTAAGCAGGGGACTTAATGTTGATGTGGATTTTTGGAAAGGGAGAAAATTGTAATATCGCTTTGGCCTAGCTGCAGAAGCATGAAATAAATATGCATAAATTTATGATACAACATCAAAATTATAAATACTACTCTTATATGATATTTCGCAAGAGAATTGAGAAATAATATTCAGCTCACAACTACAATAGCGTTGTATCTCTTTATATACTCAGCATGCGCCTTCAAAATTTTATGGATTTACCTAGCTAAACCCTCGTTATTTCATGTACATCCATATAAACTATTTGTATTAATCAGAATATGTTGATTATACAAAATTACGAACGTTCAGAATAGAGGTTATGCCATATATAAAAAAAAACGCTAATTAGATACATACCATCTAATTACAGAGTCGTATCAAGCGTTATTTCAAGTTGCTAACTTCCACAACTGAATCTCTTGAAAATGTTTTGTATGCACTACATAAAAGTTAAGCATAAATGTTAACATTAAATCTCATACAATTGAGAAACCTTAAACATGTCATAAATATAGCTATGACATTAAACGAATTCCAAAACTAGTCGTGCACAGGAAATAACGCTAGCACTAGCAACAACGCTAATAACAGCGCTAGAACTAGCACCAACACTAGCACGGGTAGCTACGCTGCTAGCGCTCTTTTTTTTCCTATTTTTTTCTTTTTCCTCTTACGTTTCATGCTTACTTGTCCTAGCATCATGCTTGCACTATCACCCAGGCTACAACCATAACATCGGTGGGTACTAGCAACACCACGATCAAGCATGTATCATTCATATACATCATTGTAGCTAGCAAAAACATTTTTTTACAACAAAACTCAGAATCCATGCCTCCACTAACTCTTACGAGAAATCAAAACATGTTACATGGGGGGATTATTCATGGGGTTTTGGTATGGCGGTTACATCAACATGTGGCATGGTAACACCCCATGATATGAAAGTTACAAAGTAGTGGTGACGGTTGAAGTGGTTGAGGAGGTAATGGAATAATAGTTTTTTAGAAACTTCCAAGGATAATGGGTGGTTACACCAGTACCTTCATAATCCCCATTACTCCATCTCTCCACTAACTCCGTTACTTTATAAGGAAACATGTGTGTCCTCAACTAATATAAATAGGCTACTTAGCCTATCTTGAAAACAGAACAAGCTTATCATTTTCTCAAGCTCTGTTATTTTCTCAATATTTCAATATCTCTACACACAATTAAACACACAAAATTTCTTCAACTTTCTTTGCTTCCTTCCCAAAAAATCAACCCTTTTTCTCTCCTTGTAACCGAAGCAGGGGGGAATAGCTACTATCATGGTTTAGGCTTGCCATGTATAATTTTGATTTCTGAATCTAAAGAAAGTACTTCTACAATACATTGTTTTTCCTAGAATCAATTTTTAGGTACTAACAAAATAAGATCAATTAAGAAACATAAATGTGTCTATCAAATACCCCCAAACTTATATTTTGCTAGTCCTCAAGCAAATCTAATCTAAAAATAAAATAAAAATATAACTCACTTTCGTAGGAGTCACGACTACAATTAGCACGTGAAGTAAGTCGTTAAACTCCTAGGTGACCCTAGAATACGAGTATTTTCTTGTGAGGGTTTACAAGAGGTATACCCACAAAATCTTTTATTGCAACTTCTAATGTCACAAATATCCAAAGATCTATGAGGACATAAAGTTTCTCCTCAAATTTCCAAGTAATTAGAAGTGCCAAAGAAAATACATGCTAATATGCTTAATCAATGGAAAGAGTTTGACGAGTTGAACCAGTACCAAAGATGCATTTTTCCATATGGACAACAGACTACCAGAGCAACCGAATAAGCATTTCACCTCGATTCTTCCTCACCATATGATTTTATGAATTTGCACTCAGAAGACGATTTTAAGGGTCACATCGGTGTGTAAGAAGGATTGAGAGAGAATGCTTACACACTATTGATGGTAACCTTTTTTCCGAAGATCTCAAACCAAAATATTTTTATGATGATCTCAAAGGAAAAAAAATCTGATGATTTCTTAGGAAATTGACTATAAATGAGGATGTGAACATACTCTGACCCTCTAGTCTCATAACTCTCTAATAGTGTTCAATAGAAACAACTCTGTCTTCAGTATTTGACTTCAACCCTTGATGATAAACCCTTGAAATTTGTATAACTTTCCTCTTTGTCTTCGATCACTTGTTGTTTTGAAACTTCCTTTTGAATTTCTTCTTATCCATGGCTTTATTGAATGAATACAAAAAGAAATACAAACTAACACAATAAAAAAAATTATCTGATTTTTTTTTTCAAACAAGATTGATACAAAATAAGAAACAAAAATTGAATGATACAAAGCAAAAAATAAAACTTTACTTGCTAATGGAGAAGGATTTTTGCACTTGATTCTTCACAATTGTTAGTACAAAATTTTTCAAAAGTTCACATCTTTGTTTTTATTTGTCACTTTAAATATGTAATGTTCTTTTCATTTGTTGCTCGTAAACCTTGGACGTCTTCAACTTCTTCATGAATTGATGTTGCTCCGCTTGTTGATGATGCTGAGTTTCTATTGAGAGGGAGTTGTATTTGTTGTGCCTGAGACTACAAGATGAGTCTAGTTTTTATGTCACTCTTATGGTGATAAGAATTAGCACTTAAAGATTGAAAAGTGTTGAAAATGGTACGAGGTTGAGTAGATCATCATTCTACTCGGAGTTCATGCAGATGAAACACTCTAAGAGGATAGTTGAAGGTTTGGTGCCTCACTCAATAGGGTAGTCTCCACTAATGATTGGTTAGTTATATCTTTCTTCATTTCCTTCTAGCCTAATAGTCTCCAGCATGGATGGTTTGGTTCGTCACGATTTTTCTCTCATAGGTTAAGAACACAGATGTAGTTTTCTCTGGAAGTTCTAATTTCCATCTTTTTGAGGAAAATCAGTATGTAAACTTAGCTAGAAGGCTACTGCGTGACTTTAAAAGTTGGAAATTTGTACAACTAAATTTTTCAATTTTTTTCCCTTACCCCCAAACTTAAATTGAACATAGTCCTCGATTTTCCAAAAATATATATAGAGAAAGATGTTACCAACACCATATACCAAAACCATATGGCTTTCCTCCTATAGAGCGCTAAGTTTAATATCTTCATCCAGAAAATATGTACCTGCAGAAAATTAGTCTTGATAAACGTGATCCTTTAAATTTATATTTTCCACTTCATGGTTGGTCAATTCGATAAATGGTTTCAACCGTTGTCCATTGACTTTGAAGGTCTCTCTAGTATTATAGTTTATAATCTCAATAGAACCATGTGGATGCACGGTCTTGACATAGAATGGGCCAGTCCAACAAGATCTAAGCTTACTAGGGAAGAGATGAAGACGAGAGTTATACAACAGAACTTTCTGGCCTAGTATAAACGACTTTCGAAGGATCGATTTGTCATGAAAAACTTTGGTTTTCTCTTTGTAAATTTTCGCACTTTGGTAAGAATCATTGCAAATTTATTCCAACTCATTGAGTTGTAGTCTACGGTTGGCACCAGCAGTGGACATGTCAAAGTTAGTTTTTTGATGGCCCAATAAGCACGGTGTTCTAACTCTACAGGCAAATGACAGGCTTTACCAAAGACAAGTTTGTACGGAGACATCCCTAGTTGAGTCTTAAAAGAAGTCCGGTAAGCCAACAAGGCATCCAATAAGCGTAAAGACCAATCTTTCAGGGTGGGGTTTACGGTCTTTTCCAATATTGTTTAATTTTCCTATTAGACACTTCTACCTGGCCACAAGTTTGTGGGTGCTAAGGTGTAGAAACCTTATGGGTAATTGAGTATTTCTTAGCCAGGGCCTCAATAGATTGATTGCAAAAATAGGAACCTCCATCACTAATAATTTCTATAGGCATACCAAATCGAGAGAAAATGTTCTCTCTAACAAATTTGATCACAACGTGGTGATCATTTGTATTGGTAGTTATAGCTTCAACCCACTTAGACACATAGTCAACATCTAGCATAATGTAAAAGTTTCCAAAAGAATTAACAAAGGGAACCATAAAATCAATACCCCATACATTAAATATTTCTATTACTAATATAGGATTTAGTGGCATCATATTACGGTGGGTCAATTTTCCTAATTTTTGGCGTCTTTTACAACTTTGACAAAATTTGTGGGAATATTTAAATAAATATGGCCAATAGAAACCAGATTGCAAGACCTTAGCAGTTGTTTTCTTAGAACTAAAATGACACCCATAAGCTCCAGAGTGACAGAAAGTGAGCACACTTGAGATTTCGTTGTCAGGAATACAACGACGGATAATCTGCTCTGGACAACATTTGAATAAATATGGATCATCCCAGAAAAAAATGTTTGACCTCAGAAAAGAAATTAACTCTATCTTGTTTAGACCAATGCTCAAGCATTTTACCAGTTAACAAATAATTAACAATGTCAGCAAACCAGAGTAACTGAGAGATGGAAAACAAATGTTCATCAGAGAATGCGTCAAGGACTAGTCTCTCATCATCTCTAGACTCAAGAAGGATACGAGATAAATGGTTGAATACTATATATATTTTCAAAACCCTTTTTATCATGAATTTCTAAAGTAAATTTTTGTAACAGTGAAACCCATCTAATTAGATGAGGCTTCAAGTCCTTCTTAGACAAAAGATACTTGAGCGTGGCATGGTCAGAGTAGACTATAAACTTTGACCCAAGGAGGTATGATCTAAATTTATCAAATACAAACACGATGGATAACAATTCCTTCTCAGTGGTTGTGTAGTTTATTTGGGCATTGTTTAGGGTTTTACTGGCATAATAAATCACTGAAAGTGCTTTATCATGTCGTTGGCCAAGGATAGCACCAAACGCGTAATCAGATGTATCACACATGAGTTCGAATGGGATGTTCCAATCAGGTGGTCGGATAATATGATCAGAAGTCAACAAAAATTTAATCTTCTCGAAAGCTTCAACACATGCTTCATTAAATACAAAGGCAGTATCTTTAGCAAGTAGGTTTGATAAAGGTAAAGCAATCTTGCTAAAGTCTTTGATGAAACGACGAAAAAATCCAACATGACCAAGGAAAGATCTAATATTTGTTACATTCTTAGGTGGTCTTAATTTTGAAATTAGGTCAACCTTGGTTCTATCAACTTCTATTCCCTTAGACACCACATGTCCTAACACTATTCCATATTTAACCATAAAATGACATTTTTCCCAGTTAAGGACTAAGTTGTTTTCTTTACAACGTTCTAGAACTAGTGTAAGGTGGTGCAAACATTCATCGAAAGAGGAACCAAAAACAAAAAAATCATCCATAAAGACCTCGAAAAACCATTCCACCATGTCCGAAAAGATACTTAGCATGCAACGTTGGAATGTTGCAAGGTATACGCCTGTAAGCAAAAGTACCAAATTGACATGTGAAGGTCGTTTTATCCTGGTTTTATTGGGGCTATGGGGATTTGGTTATACCCAGAATATCCATCTAAAAAACAGTAATGGCTATAACCGCCTAATCTTCATAGCATCTGGTCGATGAATGGTAGAGGAAAACGGTCTTTCCTAGTGACTGAGTTCAGCTTACGATAGTCTATACAAATTCTCCATAAGAAGTAACACCAGTAGGGATAAATCCATTATTCTCATTCTCAACTACTAAAATCCCAGACTTCTTTGGGACAATATGGAAAGGGATAACCCACTTACTATCAGAGATAAGGTATATGATACCCACATCTAATAATTTGAGCACCTATGTGCGGACAACATCTTTCAAATTGGGTTCAAACGTCGTTGTATTTCTTTTGAGGTTTTGGCACCTTCTTCTAGGTAGATTCGGTGCGTCCAATCAGCAGGACTAATACCTTTCAAATCTTCTATAGTCCACCCAAGGGAAATCTTGTGCTCTTGGAGAATACTAACTAGTTTACTTTCCAGATCATGCTCTAAGGCAGAGGCAATTATAGCAGGAAGAATATCCTCATTACCTAGAAACACATATTTTAAAGTATCTTGTAATGGCTTTAACTCAAGGGTGGGGGATTTAACTGATGATGGGATGGGCTTATTTGTAGTGGGTGGAATATTTCCATGTTTATGTTGTCTTCCATAATCCATTACTGGCGCGGAATATAACAACGCATTAACTTCTTTAAAATGATTATCCTCATCGTAGTAGGCTCCAAAATGGGCTAAGCAAGCCTCTAGCGGACCACTAACATTATTGGTTTGAAAAGTATTCTCCACCATAGAATCAATCATGCATACAGACTCATAGTGGTCATAGTCCGAAGGAGCTTGGAAAGCTTTGACAACATTTACCAAGATTTTATGATTGCCAAAAGAAAATTCCACTTGACTTTTTTGACAATTGATTATTGCATTAGCAGTTGCTAAGAACGGTCGACCAAGGATGATTGTAATGTTGATTTCTTGGTCTGAGATATGTTGAGTGTCTAGAATCACAAAGTCAACTGGATATATAAAGTTTTCTACCTGAACCAAATCGTCTTCAATAATTCCACGTGGAATCTTGATTGACCTATCGGATAACTGGAGTGTAACTCTAGTTTTTTTCATCTCACCTAGTACAAGTTGTTCATATACCGAGAATAGAAAAATATTCACACTAGCCCCAAGATCTAAAAGTGCATTTTCTATCCGTTGGTTGCCTATAGTACATGTAACAGTGAGACAACCAGGATCTTTGAATTTGACTGGGTATTATTGTGAAAGTATGAAACTAACTTGTTGGGTCAAGAATGCCTTTTTGCGTACACTCATATTTCGTTTGACCGTACACATACTCTTTAAGAATTTGGCGTAAACCAGTACGTGTTTTATTGCATCTAACAAGGAATGCAATGATACCACTCTTTGTCCTTCTCATCAAGGGAAAAAGGGAACAAACACAACCTAAGCACATCTATCGAGACATTTGGATAACTCATGGTCCCACAAATCATTTCAAAGTATCTAATATGAGTGTAGGGATTCTCATTATCTAAACCCCTAAATGTACGGAGCATGCTAATTGTTTAAGGTTTGATACCCCAGGGTCACGTACTACTCTAGACGGGTTTATACGATCTCTAAGGGTTTTGTTTACCCGGTTTTCAGCTTTAGTATTTCCACCCATTGTAGAAAATAAAGATGTGCTACCAACAAACATGCTAAGAGTCGGACTCAAACAATAAAAATCATTTTCTTCAAGCCTATTTCCTACACGTATCCAATGAGACATACCAAACAAAAATACTAATGTTTATCAAGGATTGTGCACATGCAAATGCAGGGTTTACTATTTTAGGTAAGCTTGGTTCACCTTAGCAGGATATACCTACAGTCAAAGGTACGAGGATAAGGCTTATGGAATTTCAGTTGGTAACTCTCATAAGGCCAATGTCACGGGTTCAACGTACTTTTCCACGAGTTTTCCTAAATTCGGTAATCTAACGATGCAATATGGTGTGTGCACGTTTTTTTTTATAATAATAATAAAATAAAAAATAAAATAAGATCTAAAAATTAAATTAAAATTGTTTCTAAGCTATGAATGAAATAATGAAAATCTAAAAATAAAAATTAATAAAATAAAAATTAGGGGTATACAAACCTTTATGGTAGGCAATTTTCCATAAAAATTATAAAATATTACCTGCAAAACAAAGACAAGGAAATACCCAAATAAAATCTAAAAAGAAAATAAAAATAAAATTCTAACTACTTAGCACAAAATTAAACAAAATAATAATTAAAGATCAAAATTCTATAAATACCCAGCAGCGGCGCCAAAAACTTGATGATATTTTAATCGTGACGCAAGTGTGTCGATTAGTCAGTATACAATTACGGTTCGTTCCACGGAGATTTTTAGGATTGCAAAACCTAATTTTTGATTAATTAAAGTGCTAAACACAATTTGAATGTGTTGGTGATTCTTGTAAAACTTTAAAATTGCAGAAATTACTAAAAATGATTTTAGTACTTAATAAAAGAGAACCTAGGACTAAGGAATCCACCAAAACTATGTATACTAGATTATTGCAATCTTTCCCAATAATAATCTTCGTTTCACTACACAAGACGATTTAAGTCAGTTTCTACGTCTCGGAAAATATAACTTTTCAAACCAACTTTTATTTTAAAATATGAATAATTTTCTCTACTTAAATGCTGGTCTCAAAATAGACAAATAAATCATAAGTCAAGCATGAGGAAATGTAAAAAGATTAATATTATCTAGTATACATAGTTGGGTTTCATCCATAATCCTAGAATAGAGTTTTATCTACTCATGGCAATATCAGAACAAAAGAAATTGATAATTCATTAAAATTTATTAATGTAAAAAGAACTTACAATTTTCTTTACTTTTCTATCGATTCAACGACACACCACAAAAGCATTAAATAAAACACAGATTCAATGTGCATTAAATCGGAGAACTGTTGTGCGACTATTGTTGCTATAACTAATGAATATGAAAGAAAAGATAACGGATTCAGCGACAGTTTGAAACTGTGCTCTGTTCTTCTTTTTCCTCTCTTAGCCTGAGTTGCAGAAAGTATATTTTTTGGAATGATTTTTTTCTAACTTGATTCTTTCTTGATCTGACCTCTCTAACCTCTCCTCGAATGCTCTCTTTGTCACTCTATATATACTGCAGCAACCAAATCCCTTCTAAATCTTCTCAAATCTTCTCTTTAAAACCAACAATATTCTCGACAATATTTTTCATCTTTCGATCTAATTTTCTTTCTCGATTCATCATATCTTGATGTAGTTTCGATTTTTATTCTTTTTACAGCCGTAGTTATCTCAATTAATATAGAAACTAAATCACTCGAATTAGGGAGGGGTATCACCATATTTCCCGAGGTTTTTCTTAAAACTGAAAGTATTTATTTTTTTTACCTGATTTATTTTCAACCAACTCTTTCACGAAATCACGTTTCCTAATTCGTGCAAAACTTCATTTTATTAATACAAGAATTAATCCCTTGGATAACTCCAAATAAACCATAGACAATTAACGCAGTAAAAGAAAAAAGAATTTTCCCGCTAATTTTCTTGTTTGAATTTGAGAAGGAGGTTCCCTTATCCAACTCTTGGTGCCTTTAACACTTTTGATATACGCTTTTAACACCTTTTAAACTTATTTTTTCACAATTGCTTATTTCACAAAAATACCTAAAAGTATAAAAATAAAATAATATTAATACAAAAAATGAATATCATTAATATAAATGTGAGATCAAATAAGACATATAAATACGTTTAATATATGCTATATATGTTTTGGTATTTTTTTCCCTAACATACTTAGTGATTGACTTACCCATCATGTAATCACATTTTTATTTTAATTAATACCATGAAGTATTTTTCTTGACAAAAAGATATCATCTGACTACATGAATCTAAGTTTTTCTATTTCCTATTAACCTTACCAAAAAAAAGCTCTAATATTTATTGTGCCATTTATATCACGATGGCGCATTACACGTTAAATTGAAGTATTAAAGATTAACATGTTACACACTATGTGGCATAAACAAAGCAATAATAATGAATTTTTTTTGGCCGTGTAAGTGTATAAATAACACTTTATTTTATTTAATTTTCTCTTAATGTCTATGTTATTATGTAAGAACTTTCTTTGATTTATCTCAAAGCCATGCGTGACTTTGAAAGAACACTACTGCTATAGGAAGTTCTGTTATTACGTGGTAGATGGATTTTCTTATCTTGTCAAAATTGGGATGATTTTTTCCGATCTATCATCGGTATAGATTATCAAAAATAGAGTATGATATGGGAATGAATTTGTCAATGGTTATTCATCCAGTACTGTTGCCCCGAAGGTGCAAGGTTATATTAAGTTTTATCGATCATTACATGACGATAACATAATTTCTATCTCTAACAAGAAATTTTAAATTTGGTAAATTCTCGTCAATCTTAAAAAAATATTGAGAAATAATGGTTTCTATTTTCTTACAAGGAATCAATCATCAACTACAAAAGTCATTGACTTTATAATTTTTATTCCTCTAGTGAAACTGTAATCACCAAAATTGATGTTACTGCAATTTGATTGTCTTTACAGTACTTAATCACATGCATGGTTGAAAAACATACGGTAAATTGAAATTTGGTATCTTTGTCCTGTAGACAAGGATCATGTGATTTACCCATTTGGTTTCCATTTCTTTATAAGAAACCATCCGTCAACCATAAAATGAATTCTCTATATGCGATGACTAAAACAATATTTTTTTCCCTATCGTTGATACAATTTTGGTATATCGTTTAAACTAATTGGTATTGATTTTCTATATTGATTCCGCGATATGAGATGTAAAAATTGGCATTCCCTAATTATTATTATTTTTAACCGATATGGTTTGATATTTTTCGTTGATTCTGAAAGAATGACGCAAATTATAGGTTTATAAAAAACCTCTATCGATAAATATGGTTATCTAAAAATAAACCATTGGTTTCTATTCCTTCAAAGCAACCATTCATCAACCAAAGAGTGATTTTTTCCCCCTAAATCAAATAACGATAATGATTTCTTTATTTTCTTTAAAAGAATTCTATTAGCCAATTGAGATTGGTTTTCTCTATCGATCCCATAATGAGATATCGTTATTATGGTATTCTCAGTTGCAAACACCGATGAAACAAGGAATTTCTGCACTTCTGAGGGATATTGAGCAATTTCTATTTTTTCCTTGTAATAATCTTCAAACTTTGGAACATTCCAATTGAAATTGGAATACTTTAGTACACAAAAGATCAAAGGTGCGCACCCGGCTTATTAGCCAATATCATTAGTCCTTGTAGTGATTATATTGATCTTGATTTAAATTTTTTTTTTTTGATAAAGAAAGTGTCTATAATATCATTCTAAATCCTTATCTAGTTGACCCTTGAGGTCACGCAGTCATATGAGATTTATTTGCATATTCTCAATGTTTTTAGTTCAAACATATAATTTTTTTTATTCGAAAAGTAGTCCATGGTTGATGTAAATATGTATGTATGTCTATTAAGACTGTATTTTTTTATGTCGAAAGACATATTTCATAATGAGCATATGTCTCGAATTAATCGGATAATACTTTATAAAACTTGAAGTTTTCGTATATGAGATGAAAAGATTTCCACCATGATCAAGGGGGGAGTATACACTACTAGAAGATATTGGGGGTTAACTAACTTATAAGTTATATATATCAATCTCTCTCCCAGCATGATCAAATTGAAAAAGGTTGTCACTAATAGTAGGTGTGAAATATCTCATTTTGCTTTTATGTAAGTGTTTGCCTCTTGAAAGGAAAATCTAATCACATACAGCAACAAGTAGCGTTTCAGAATAAGCTATAGATAGTGCTTCAATAGAGTCTATCAAAACAAGATCCACATTCTCATAGTTTATGTTTCCTCACTGGAAGATGGGGAGATTACATTGCCCGCTCGTGCTGGTACTAGTAATTGATTGATATTCTCAATATATGCATACATTTAAGAATTATGTGGGATCATAGTAAGTTAATATGATTGTCGATTATTCACGGTAGCTACTGAAATAATAAATGATAGTGGTTATTAACCCCTCTACAGAGTGATATCGACATATGTGGTTGGTATGCACAAAATCCAAATTATGTTGGATTGAAGTCTCTTTAATAGCGCTATATTTAGATCCAAGACTTAACATCTTAAACGTGCAAGCCTGAATTCTGGAAATTACATGTTGGTGTAGTCTTCATGTGTTATATGAGAAATATGATCGTTTTAAAAACGTTTTGAGGGTTTTATTTTTTTTCTAAAACCCTAGGATTGGCTCAATAATATTTTGTTCTCCTTGTATAATGCATTTAGCGCGGTAGTCCTTGAAGGAATCATATTGCATTCACACAATAAATATGATCGGAGAACATATTCGAGTTTGTAACCCATCGAGGATTCAAATTATATTCAGGCATACCCCTGATTCGATTATATCAGGTTTAACAATCCTTTAAATGTTTTTTAAAAGTTTTACAAAGTACAAAAGTCTGGATTAGTTGATGATATCAACTTTATAGGTCTCTTGAAGAGTCCTTAAAAACACTAAAATCCATGCTTTAGCAGCATAAATTCTACAATTTCTTTATTTGCGCAGTTAAGAATTATGTTAGCAAAAACTTGTATATTAACTAAACTACAAATTTTGTTTTGATGCTTATTTTCAAAATTCATATAGTTGAGTTAGTATCCACAAAGACGTCAAAAGTTGTATTATTTTTCCTTCGTTTCAGGTTTTGTCCCATGTGGTTTTCCTGACAAGGGTTTAACGAGGCACCATCTTAGGTTTTATCCCACGTGGTTTTCCTGACAAGGGTTTAACGAGGCAACATCTCACTGACGTTCAATTTTCATTCAAAATGTTGATATTTTACTCTTTTTCTTCGTTCAGATTTTTTCTCATTGGGTTTTAACAAGATTTTAGTGAGGGAATTTAATTCAACATGGTGGTCATCCAAGGGGGAGTCGTATCAATTTTGGTTGTTTGGTGGATTCCCACTATAAACTAGGTCTTTTTATTAGACAAAATCAACATAACCATCTCTTTGAAATTTGGATGTCATTATGAACAGTATAGGTATGATCACAAATACAATTTTGTTCACTTACGTAATGTATCTACCTCTTGGGTCTTTGTTGATGAAACTATATCAACTACTTCTGCAAATCATCTCGGGAAGATAGAAATCCATGATACAAGTCCTCATTGTGCTGGAGAAGAACGCAAACATTGTAAGACTATTACTCGAAGACAAAACCGCTTGTGTAACACCAAATAAGACTTCATCAACTATCAAATTTCTTCAAGGAAACATTGCAATCTTCTATACTCAAGAAATTAGTTAGCTAGTCAAATTTGATTGCACCGATTTGTAAGTCAAGATTTGTTGAAGTATCCATCAAGGGGAGCATCTTTGTAAAAGGAATTTTATCGGACTTATTACGTTGTACTCTTTTTCCTTCGTCAAGGTTTTGTCCCACTGGGTTTTCCTTGTTAAGATTTTAACGAGGCAGTATATGCGCGTCCAACACTATTCTATATGTTTTCTACTCTTTTTCCTTCGCCTAGGTTTTTCCCTTCGGGTTTTCCTAGTAAGGTTTTGATGATGCAATGTTAGTAGTGTGGTGTCATCCAAGGGGTGGTATTATGAAATAAATATAGTGGATTTACACCACACTTTTATTTCTCTCTCCATCATATTTTCATCTCCTCTTCACCTCTTTATTTCCCCCACTACTTTGTAACCACTACCACTAGTAGTAATGGATGCATGCCCCTTAATTCCATTATAAATACTCATCATTTTTCTCCCTATAAATAGAGAGTATTTTCTTTGTAATGGAACATCAAAATAAGAATTCCTCTTCTTCTTCTTCTTCTTCTTCTTCTTCTTTATTTCTCTACTTTATTTAGTTTACAACATGAAGGGTTATGTCTGAAGCACACATTTCTTGTTGATATGGTTGTCTTTGGTATTTTTATGTATGGGAATTTTCTAATCAATGAGAATGTTTACTTTTTGTGGGTATATATGACAACTTGTGCTCATCATGTACTGGCAATTAAGTAATTGAAGAGAGAAGGAGAATGGATAGAAATTGATTGGTGATGATTAAACTATTGTGTCCCTAAAAATAAAAAGCTTGAAAATATAATGTTAAACAAAATTATTGAAATTAATAATTGAACACTGATTTACAAACAACACGTAGAGGGCAGAGTCAATTGATCATCAAACTGTCCTTAATACAATAGTTCACTGGTACGCCTAAAAAATGAGTGATGCTAAATACCCCAAAGTGAAGTTGTGTCCAGGATAAAACTTCCCGTTACAAGTATTATATAGTACTACAATACTTTCCCACTCATACGAACTCAACAACAAGAGATTAAGAATGAAATAAACACTCAAATGCGCAAACAAAGCAAGAAGGTGGGAAAAAGACGGGTAATAGCCGCTTCTGGAGTGATTTGGAATAAAAAAATCGAGTGGTTTATATAGGGGAGCCAAGAGGAGGTCGAGAATAATGTGCAGTTAAGGCTAATTAAAGAGAGAATAAAATCAGGATTAATAACATAAATCAATATGAATAAATACAGGATTTATTCCATAATAGGCAAAACAGCTAGGCAATTAAACTGCACATTATGTCGACATAAGAAGAAAATTTGGTAATTATCCCACCCAAGTCAAACGCCTCCACATTACAGAATTCAAATTGTTTTAAAATTATTTAGGATAAAATTCGAAATTAAATTACCAAAACACTTGATCTTGGTTGGCATGCTCTATCACATGCGCGCACAAGCTTAGGCATAAGAAAGCCCAAGCATTATTTGTCCGCCCATATTGATTACTAAGCTTTTTTAGTTATATGGTGGTGTTCATCTTTAGTTTTCCCCAATGTGGGACTAAAGGATACCTTTTTCATACAGTCATGAAAATGAATAAGAATCCATAGAGACCCTTAGGTCTTAAGATCAATCCACACAAGAACCAAGAATTTAAAACTCATTTTCTCTAATATAAACACTATTACTTCCTCTGTCCCATTTTAGATGAAGGTTTTTTTTTTCAAGTCCCAAATAAGATAAAGGTTTTCATATTTTAACCATGCTTTTTCTTAATTGTCCTTGTATTGGAATCAAACACTAGAAACAAAGAATAAAAAATTAGAAAGATTTAAATATTTTAAAAATTAAATTTTTTTATTTTTAATAATCTATGTGAAAACACATAATCCTTCAATTAAACTGGGACAGAAGGAGCAGTTTATTGGTAACATAAAATAAGATTAACATTTGGAGCTATCGAATCCTGATGATCGGAGAAGGATAAACATTCTTCCCATTTCCTTCTTAGTTCGTTTGTTATAACAATACTTAAATGGTTATTCAATTAACGTTTCTTCCCAACATATCCTGGGACATACATAATTTTCCATTGCTCTCCTTTTACATGCTAAATACCACGCCAAACTTAAACCAAAAATCAAAATGTTCTTACAACTACCACTCAACAGGATGCGAAGAAAGTATCTAGTATTTCTAACTATTTGTTGTGCGCTCACAGTGAAAAGTTTGAGAATTGTGTGTCAAACACAAAAAATGTTTGTAAATGATGGTCTATCTAATTGATATGTTGGAGAAAAATGAACTTAAAATATTTTTTGGTCTTGGTGGGAATGGATCTTAGGACCTAGAAGTCACTAAGAAACATTAGTTTATTTTTCACTTTTGTGAATGAACCTTTAATCCCACATTGGAGAAACTAAAGATGATTCATTTCCGTATTACCTAGAAAATAGCTTCTAAGGAGGTCCTTAGGGGTTTAGACTATTTTGTGGTTGGGAGAGGAACAAGGATAAGGGCTAGTTGGTGCAACCATGTTTTTCACACACGCACGGTGCTTCGCACCGAAGCACGCACGGGATCGGGTACGGGTGCGGGTGCGGCTTGTGGTTTGTGACTGTGGATGTGGGTGTGGGTGTGGCTCCTGCTGCGGGAATGAGTATGGTTGCGGCCAACCAAGATTTACCTTTTTCGAACAGAATATATTTAAAACCAAAATAAATTTTGCTTTAAATGTGGGGGCGTCTAACCCGGTGAGATTTAAGCTGAATTAAAGAGAGAATATATTTTTACCGTTTTAAATCCGTTTTAATCATTATATCCGTGCTTCATGCACGGAATTGATTTTCAATTGATTGTCATCAATGCCATTCTCTTCTTCTACCTATAAAAGAAAACGAATTTCACCATTTGAACTCACTCCAGAGCAGGCTACTATCCCTAGCCCTTTTCCCCTCTTCTTGCT
The DNA here is from genome assembly GCA_023531435.1 of Papaver californicum. Taxonomy (NCBI): domain Eukaryota; kingdom Viridiplantae; phylum Streptophyta; class Magnoliopsida; order Ranunculales; family Papaveraceae; genus Papaver; species Papaver californicum. The sequence goes on along the minus strand of JAJJMC010033286.1, from coordinate 429,962 downwards.
TTGTTTTGCGCACATTACTTGTTTATTTCCCTTCCCTATCAATTGATGTTGAGTTCGTTTGAGGGTGATTAGTATTGTGCTTATACTAGTCATAACAGTCAGTTCTATCCTGGACACATCTCCGTTGTTGGGGTATAGCATCTCTCATTCTTGAGGAGTACCTGCAAACTATTGTGTTAAGGACAATTTACTGAGCAGGTGGCTCTGTCCATTGTGTGTATCAATCAGAGATTTTTTAACCTTAACAACTTCTTCTGTTTAGTGCTTTTCATTGTTGCAGATCCAACATGATATACTTCTGAAAGTTGACATGATCTTACTGTGTTAAAAGAAAGTGTGGATGGTCGATATCACTGTAGTACAGTTATAAAGTCATTGGATGATGATATCAGTAACCTGGGTTCAATATTTGTCAGCATCAAATTGTTTACTGATCAAAAAGAAAAAAAAAATGTGGATGTTGATTATGGGGTTGCAATTTCTCTGTGTTGTAGAGATAAAAAAACAACCCTCATATAGGGGCTTTTGGTTCCAATAGAGGGTCTTTTCCAGGATTGAAGGTGTCCAAGTAGTTGGTTAGGGGATGTCTTTAGACAATAGCAAATGTCTAACTTACCCTTTCATCTATAAAAAACCTAAATTACCCTTCCATCTATTAAACATAAACCAATTAAAAAGAAACTTTAAATCTAATTCAAACCATTTAATTTCTTCTCTGCCAAACTGTTTATTCTCTTCTCCCAATTTTTATTCTTTTTTCATCGAAATTTATCGTCTTCGAATAAGACCAAACCCATCTTTTTCTTTTTTTTCTCTATTTTGTGTTTGAAATAGTTAGATTGCGGTGAAAAAAATTAGGTTTATAGAACCATTTACGGTTAGGTACTCTTAATTTCTTAAGTGTAAATTTGTTCTCAGAAGCTGTTACGGTTAGAAAACTAAGAACTCTTAACATAAACCATAAAAAAAAAAAAATTATATGTGTTGTTACAATTAGATTTGTAACCATAAATGGACTTAAGGTTGGATTCAACTCTCATAAAACCAACAGTAAAAAATCTTCAAACAATTTACGGTTAGGATTTCTTAATTTCCTAACCGTAAAAATCAAAAATCATATTTATGGTTGGGAACATACCCAATTTTCCAACAATAAGAACCTCTAAACAAATACATTTTTAGCCTACTTTTAAGGAATCTAACCTATTTCAACAATAAAAAGAGGATCTTGATGAAACCTAACCGTAAATTTTCCAAAAACCACTTGAAATTGACATATATAATGAGTTATAGTTGGCTACGAAGGGAAAAATCCAACCATAACTGGTTTACAATTGGGTTTTTTCCCATTTTACCAATTTAAGGTTAGCAGTTCATCATCACCTAACCGTAAACTAGTCTTACGGTTGGCTACAAAGGGAAAAAACCCAATCATAAACCGGTCTGAAAAGCTAAAAAATTTAATTTTTGGTTGGGTGAATCACGATTTCCATCATGAGGTATGTAAAATTTGGTTTCTCTAACATATAAAAATTCACCCACCTCAAATTTTTCATTAAAATCACTCAATTTGATTGGGTAAATCAAAATCTAGGGTTTTCAAGAAAATCTATTTTTTCCTTCCACTTCTCTTCCCTCCAAAAACCAAAACATGAACTCTAATTTTCAATCTCTAACTATAAATCAAAATCATTAATCTAATCTAATAACTAATACTAGATTAGTTAATTTAATTAAATGATGAACACTAATTAAACGAGGGTTATTTAGCTATTATGAAAACTAGTATTTAACCCGTACTACGCACCGGGTACGATGGAAATTGGCCCCCATTTAGTGAGGCAGAGCTTCGCCCCGCACCCGTTTCAGAAAGGGTCTCAATTAACAAATGTGATGTATAATAAAAATACCAATTATCATTAGTAGATTAACAGTTGGAACTAAATTCACCGATTATATATTGTTTAAAGTGTTGGAGATTTAGAAATCCTATTGAAGAAAATGTTTTTGAAAAATATACCAGCTTTTGAAATCTTTAAGTAGTTCATGATATTGCTAATATCAGTACTATTGGTATTTAAATGAAAAAGCACGCTCGTTATGTAGTTGTATCATATGAAATTAGAGACACTAAAAAAAGTGATATTAATATAAAATAGATTGCCGACTCTAAATAGTGCAAAGCATATGAAGTGCTTCCTTCGAAGTTATATTATCAAGGAAATGCACTAATATATCTTCAGAAATCATATACTTGCTTTAAGAATCAAGCGGCCAACTCAACTGCTCTTCCAGGCTCCAACGCCTTGTAGTTAAATGAAAAATCACACTCACTATATAGGTATCAATATCTGATATTAGAGACACTAAAAAAAACGATATTAAATAAAATTGATTACCTACTCAAAATAGTGCAAAACATATGAAATGCTTCCCGTCAAAGAAGATGCAATCAAGGAAATACACTAATATATATTTTTCCAGAAATCATATATTTGCATTAAAGAATTAAGCGTCCAACCCAACTACTCTTACAGGCTCTAACTTCTTGTAATTAAAGGAAAAATCACACTCATTATATTAGTTATATCGATATCTGACATTAGAGACAATAAATAAAACACGATATTAATATGAAATGGATTGCCAATTCTAAATAGTTCAAAGCATACAAAGTGCTCCCATCAAAGAAGATGTAATCAAGAAAATGCACTGATATATCTTTCTATATAAATCAAACATGTTTTCTAACTGCCAATGTGAGGCCTTTCTTGAGTTCCTCGCTGCAAGAGACACTTACACTAATGTGAGTAATATAGTGAAATAGACAAAAAGCAAAAAAAAAAAAAAAACATAATAATCCCGTACATGCATTATAAAATAATTGTGCAATTTTTTTCTCATGTAAATCTAAGTATAAACTTGCCAAGATATTTCAATTTGGCTATGTAAGGTATTACAACTAATACAACAAGGGTTCATTTGGCAAGTCAAAAATGAGAATAAATTGGATGATGTGCTGGTTTTGTTGTTGTTGTTGAATTAGGTGAAAAAAAGCTTGAGCAACCCTAAAAAAAACATTATCTTTAGGTTTTCAACAATGATATCATAATGTGACGAAGAAATAAAGGGCTAATAGCATAATCACACGATTCTTATAAAAATTGACAAATTTAGCCAAAATTAAGTTAAAAATATGTGTGAATGAGAGACTGATTTCACTAAGCGATTTTCTCGTTCTCGGAGATTATCGGCCGATACAACCAAATTTCTCGATAAAATATCGTCTCAGCAAGTTACACTGTTTGTTCCCAAATTTATACCATGGGTACCTAGTGCCAAGGGAATAAACATATCCTCAAGCATCCACCATGATGCTCGGCATTGTCCATAATGAAACCGTCCATGTACCCGATTGTCATGAAATAAATAGAAAAACAATTGTCAAAAATTTATTTGCATAGTCACCAAGCATCAACCATGCACTACGGATAAGATACTGCGTTACCCGTGCACTACACAACACATTAACGTATGTTCTGCAAAATTAATTACACCATATTAACATATGTTCTGCAAAATTAATTACACCGAACAATTTGCCGATGGAAATACCAAAGTCATATCTCACATGAATTTTAGAAAGCTTAAAGATCTAATCATAGTATGTACATTCGCACTTTCGCCCTTCGGTGTGTGTATTTTTCCATTGGGAGCATTATTATCAAAAGGAATATTGAGATATGATATTTTTTTTATGGATGATACGGTGTAATTGATGAAAATTATTGATTTTATTATGTTTTTTTAATTTGACTTCAGTTGTTTTTTCATCTAAGTTTATCGTTCCATTGTTATCTAGGATATGACAATACACTTCATTACAAAATTCATTTAAGAAACCAACTTTGAAAATATCTTCGACTAACTAAGTACTAAACAACCATTACAATACTCTTCTTACTGCTAAAGTAAACTGAACAGTCTAATAAATCAAACCTTTAAAAGCAATGTTGCTCTCATTGACAATCTTCAAGGCTCTCCGTCCTGCTAACACACTAACATCATTAAAAAGTGCCCAAAACCCCTTTGTTGTTAGCCAACAACAAGAAAAAAAATCTTTCCTGGTCACCGCTAAGTATACTGCACATAGAACAACATTTCTAGGTGAAAGTGCTCCAGCTTCCTCTACTCTTTTTATGCTTTGTGATTTGGCTTTGGGGTGAATCCATTGCCATGTTTCATATTTAGGTCTTACAAATGCTAATGTGCAATCATTTGGATTATAAAGGCCTTTATTAATGAATACTAACCCAATATAAAGTAACAGAGTTTTGTGGTGACATAAATAACTAAATGCAAAATTAGAAAGAAACTATAAGAATTAAAAAATAAAATTGATTTCAAGAGTTTATGATTTATTACTCCGTAATTTGAAAATACAACGTCATCTTGACGTACGAGCTTACCCAATCCGAAAGAAAGCTTAAAATCACTGAAGTTGTTGTGGTATGCTTCCATTATTAATGTTTAGCTACAAAATCAAAAATCTGAACGAAACAAAATTAATGGAAAAGGATGTAATGCGATTTTAACCTTTAAGGGTCTTTTCTGCGCGTCTTAATTTGGTTGTGCATTCATAACTCTTTTCAATAAAAATGGTACCTGCAATATAAAACAAAACTTTGGAGGGTGTTTAATTTTGAAAGCAAAAGCTTTGTCTATGGTCTTGATTCTTGTCAAACAATCTCATTGCTCTTAGGTTTGGGTTCCTAAAGTCTGTAAACCAACAACGTACACATGATTAAAACCGAACAAAGATGACAATGATAACCAATCAAAGAGCAAATCTCTCCTTTAACATTATGCAAATTGTAAGTGACAATTCTCAAAATTATCGAATCACTTACATGTAAAATTGTGAATTAATTTACTGAAAAGAAAATGTACATTATTTTTGGATTTTTTTAATTCTACGTGGTTTATATTTACTATGTAACCTCGAAAATTGTACAGTGTAATCTTTCGGCACAGGGAAATTTTAGATTTATCTGCATGTTCGGCACGTCCAAATCCTGTCGGCTCATGGGATATATCAGATAACGTGAATCGTTATAACTAAGAATTTTTTATTTTTTTGGGAAATGACAGAAGACTAAAAATTATTTGTAGAAATTAATCTAACTAAAGTTAACATGGCAGGGGTCGTTTAAATTACGTTATGCAATCTTCCACTGTATTTGTTACACTTGATATTACGGTCCAAACATAACTCCATCTGAAATTTAACGTTGTAGTATACTTGAAAAAACCATACTTCGTAACCTTTCCAAATTTGAACAAATTCTCATTTTCCAAATCCCATCTTTTAAAGACCCATTATTGAATCTCTATGCAAAGACTCAAAAATACCCCGTTGTGTTACTGTTGTTGAAAATAAAACTGAAATCATTAGCAGCATCTCTCTATCTGTGCAAAGAAGGAAACCATTTCTGGGTTAACCACCAATCCATTAGATTAATCATTGAAAACCACTAAGCATGCTCCAGAATTCCTACAATTGCTTGCAAAAAAAAATCTAAAATTTGCAAGTAGTAAATTTAGTACCTATTTGGTATGTGTTTTAGACAACCATAAACTTGTTTAGCACCAATAGAAATCCCAATGATGTAAGATTTTGAACCAAGCTCTAACTGATCAGAAAGTTCCTGAAAAACAAAGATCTTTCATGGATTGGATCACTTTCTCCATATCCATCTCTATCAAATATACATCTCAAACTCTTCCGTTTGTTATATATTCAGAAAATTCAGAAAATAAACGGGTTACTGGTTATGAACAACATTTGTTTAAGGAAAATTACTAAAAATTCAGACATCCTGATGCCATGAAAAAGAGCAAACAGAAAACAAATAACCTCACTATCATCCTTAGTGACCTATTTTCTTTATGGATGGTGATCCATTTAAAATCCTTGTGCGCACATTTTATGAAGTACTATACCTATTCTTATATTGTTTGTTCGTATTTCTGAATGCAGAAACCAACTATCTCTTGAATATATCTAGAATCCTTGTCTCCAAGTCTAGAATTCGACTGCTCTGAAATGGTAGAGAAGAGTTTTACCTTTCATCGGTAACTCAGACTCAGGACCAACCAGTTTTTCTTCCGCAATCATGTATTCAACAACCAGTTTCGTATGTCTTAAGGTTTATTGAGAGTTATTTGGGAGATAAAGTCATTATGTAAGTGGATGAAATCTTCAAAATTACTGCACGATAGGCATTACCTTATTATACTTGGCTATTCATTCACTTCTGTAGAAAGAAAGGTCCTGTTTTGATCTATCAATAAATCAAAATACAGTACTTCTCAAATTACATAATGGTTATCACTGGACGAAAGCAAAAAACTCAAAGGTAACTAAACATTAAGCTCACAAATGTTATGAATCTGTCAATGAAACGCAATCCTTACATTAAAGAAAACTTGTGGGTTGTAAGAATTTGCAAACGCCGGCCTTCCCATACAGACAGGTGAGGATGTCATTGTCTTAGGAAAAAGATCTTTTAGATCTCTTTCCTTTATTTCTTGCAGAGTGTATATGTTTCAATCGAACGAAACCCAACCCATATAGTAGAAGAAGTTAAATAATTGCCCAGTAAAGATATTCCTGAAAAGAAACTAAATCAAATCTCAGTTAGACCTCTACAAAAATTACAAACAACCACTCAAATTCTATATTGGAGATCAAGGGAAAAAAAGTTTTGATTACTTTGGAGAGAAATTGATGAAATAAGGCATTTGGAGTAAACCCCATTGAAGAATTTGTGAAGAATAACAGACTTTGACAGAGAACAAATGATTTTTCTTATTGATTTTTTATTTAGAGATTTGGTTTATATACAGACACAGTGAACAAATACTTGGACAGGCTGGATGCCAGGTGGACTACACGTGTGACTCATATGTATCATGTTTAATATCCCTCCTCAAGCGTATGGGTTGAGAATCAACTCTTAGCTTGTTGCGTAGTTGACAGAACCTTGTTTCTGGCAGTGGCTTTGTGAAGATGTCCGCGAGTTGATGTTGTGTCTGTACATATGATACATCTAGTGCTTTGTCCTGGACTAGTTCACGTACAAAGTGGTAATCAATGTGAACATGTTTCATGCGAGAGTGAAGAACCGGATTTGAAGCTAGAGTAATGGAACTGATGTTGTCGCAACCAATGCGTGGAGCTCCTGTTGGGAAGAAATGTAGATCACGTAAGAGAGTACACATCCATACCAATTCTGTTGCTGTATGTGCTAGTGTGTGGTATTCAGCTTTCGTGCTAGAACGAGCTATTGTTGTTTGTTTACGTGAAGACCATGACACTATATTTGAACCCAGGAAGATAGCATAGCCACCTGTTGACCTTCGATCATCGACTGAGCCAGCCCAGTCTGCGTCTGAAAATCCTGTTAGCACTGTTGTCCCTTTACTGAATACTATCCCATAGTCTATTGTACCTTTCACGTATCGCAGAATTCGTTTCGCTGCCTCCATGTGCGCTGTCCTTGGTTGATGCATATATTGACATACAAGATTAACCGCAAACGAAATGTCTGGACGGGTCCATGTCAAGTACTGGAGGGCACCAACTAACGAACGATAGCTGGTTGGATCTGGCAACAGTGTTCCCATGTCCTGTCTGAGAGAAGTAGAGGAGGCTATTGGTGTTTTACATGGTTTGGATCCATCCATCTTGTGCTTGAGAAGTAGATCAGTTGCATACTTTGATTGACCCAGGAATAAGTTGGTCTCTGTTCGTTGTATTTGTAAGCCCAGAAAGTAGCTTAGCTGGCCCAAGTCTTTGATAGGAAATTTCCTTTGTAATTGTTGTATCACATGTTGAAGATGTGAGCTGGAGTTTCCTGTCAAGACAATATCATCTACATATACAAGGGCTATTGTAACTATGTTATCCATTTTGTAAACATATAAGGATGCATCAGCTTTGGATTGAAAAAAGCTAAGTTCTAATAGGTTAGTACTTAACTTCTCATACCAGGCCCTGGGTGCCTGTTTAAGCCCATAAATTGCTTTGTTGAGTAGACAAACTGCTTTGGGTCTGTGATCATCAACATAACCTGGTGGTTGAGCCATATATACCTTTTCCTTTAATTCACCATGAAGAAAGGCATTTGAGACATCTAGTTGATGAATTTTCCACTCAAATTGAACTGCAATAGATAGTACAACCCGAATTGTTGTTGGTTTGGCAACTGGCCTGAAAGTCTCTTCATAGTATAGGCCCTGCTGTTGATGATATCCTTTTGGAACTAACCGAGCTTTGTGTCTTGCAATAGTTCCACCTGTGTTGTATTTGATACGAAACACCCATTTGCATCCCACTATATTAACATGCTTGTCTGGTGGATCTACTAGAGTCCATGTTTTTGCATCTACTAGTGCCTGATACTCACTTTTGGTTGCCTTTTTCCAGACAGGATTCTTATGAGCTGTAGTAATACATGTTGGTACTATATCTGCTAGACTCAGTAAAGCTGCACTCAAGGGATACCTTGTTGACAGACATGTTTTAGGCTTACTGTTTCCTGTTTTTGCTCTTGTTAGCATCTGATGCATATTGAGATCTGTTTCCTGTGCATTTGTTACAGAATTTCTGTTTTCTGCTAATGCATCTGTTGAATATCTCTGATCATCTTTTGGTAGTTCTGGCAACAAAGTAGTGCTGATAGAGGATTCTAGTGTTCTATATGGAAACTGTGTTTCTTTAAAAATTACATGCCTTGAAATAAAAACTGTTCCAGTTACTGGGTCAAGACACCGATAACCTCTGTGGTCTGGGCTATAACCTATAAAAACACAATGTCTACTTCTCTGCTCTAATTTGTTTGTGGTGTATGGTTTCAGCCA
>JAJJMC010033286.1:367816-416037 GCA_023531435.1 Papaver californicum | reverse complement strand
TACTAACTCACTAGAAATTAAGGTGCAATTTAGACACTAAAATGTGTCTATCAAATACCCCCAAACTTACTACTTTGCTAGTCCTCGAGCAAACTACTCTAAAAATAAAGTAAAAATCCTAACTCACTTTCGCAGGAATCGCGACTACATTTAGCATATGCAGTAAGCCGTTAAACCCCTAGGTGTCCCTAGTGGACGAGTTTTGTCTCGTGAGGGTTTACAAGAGGTATACCCACAAAACCTGGATCTAGATCTTAGCAACACGTGAACGATTAAGGATAGACACTAAACAAGCTAGTTAGTTGGCTACTCAGATATTCGGCTATAGGGACCATTACCCTTTATGGATCCAATCACTGTACACGAGTGCTAACTCAAGCGTACTAAAATTCATATCTAAGACAACAGAGTTCTACTCAGACAGTTATCTAACCACCCATCACATGAAAAAGACTTAGAAGATGAACGTAGACTGTAGAAGGTCACAAATGTTGACTGAGGCGAACGATGTGTCCCATATCTGTCTGAAGGTCAGTACCGAGATGAAACCTAGTGTGTCGAGATACTCCCCATTTATTTTCAACGGTTACTACTAACTAAAATATTTACAAGTTCCCATGGATCCTGCGTTCCACGCTTGCTTAGGCGACGGAGACAGGGAGAACTTTAAGATACCAAATACTTTTTTTTCTCAAATTTTTTTTTTTTTTTTTTTTTTTTTTTTTTTTTTTTTTGACACCTAATACATGTGTGTTCCCATGGATCCTGCATTCCACGCTTGCTTAGGCGACGGAGACAGGGGGACCACACACATAATTCTAAAACACTACCGTATTATTCATGTGGGGCATGATCTCAATACACTAAACGTCATTCCAGTGCTAATTAACATGTCGATGCTAGGACCCACCAATACTCTCATAGAAACACAAAATTGCAAATAATAAAACAGAACGTGATATGGTGGTGACAACTATCATGTTATTTCTAACACCTGAACTCTGTCTCCTTTATGAATAGACCATCTAGCTGGGCACACCAATCCTTATAGCAAAATGGCTAAGTTTCCATCTACCTAGAGTGGTTAGTGTCACCCTGAATTGTTCACATGCTTCTAAATTCCAAATCTTATCAATCCTAAAAAGTTTCCCAATACCCCCAAACTTAAATTAAACAGTGTCCTCAATGTTTCTAAACACTGCACGAAAAGGAATTAGGGAAAGATATTACCGTGTCGCATGAGCATAAGTTACCTCCTTAAATCATATAGCAATAATCGGAACAACTGTGGATCATCTGAATCAAATAGTGTTATCCACAATAAAAGGAAACAACATCAAGCTACAAAGATAAACAATCTGAACACACTTTGATCCCTATCTAGGTAAACCACATCGACCAGAGGATGGGTTTTTGGCAACTGAACTTTTTTCTGAACAGGAGGATCATTGGATCTAGCTCGAAGATGATCTTGTACCATGGCAGACGTGCATATGTCAGGTCCCAAGATAGGGACCTTCATAAGAGTTAATGGTATAGCACATGGAGAATGATAGTCACCCCCAAACTTAGAGTTTTCAGTGTCTCTAGATAGACTAATAACAATTTCCCTCATTTCCGGATCGTCAGATTCTCGAAAATAGTCAATTGCTTCTTCTAAATTACAATCTGGTGGTGCAGAACATAACAAAGTGCTCACTTCATTAATAATACTATCATTATCGCCATCAATTCTATAGTTTGCTAGGCATTTCTCTAATGGATCGTCTAATGGGTTGAGCCTACGCTGCATCTCCCTAGACGGTTTGGATTCTTCTGCTGAATGTATCTGGTGCATACAAACTGTTGGGCTAATTCCTTTAATATCTGCTATGGTTCCCCCTAAGGCTTTCTGATTGTCCTGAAGCACGGTTACTAGCCTATTCTCTTGGTCACTATCCAAATATGGAGTTACAATCACAGGTAAGGTCTCTGATGGGCCTAACTCATCAAACTCTAATCCAAAGTGGGCTAGACATTTTGCTAACGGGTCTTCTATCAAAGTGTTTGGTAATGACTCCTGAACTGGGGTCTCTACCATGTTGACGGTTTCTAAGGTGGGGTCATCAAGCTCAGGTGGTTGATTACTAATGTTGAAGATATTCCTCTCAATAGTCATGTTACCAAAAGACAAGTTCATAACACCGTTACGACAGTTAATGATCGCATTAGATGTTGCTAAGAACGGGCGACCTAGTATAACCGGTATATGATTCTCTGGATCAGGCACAAGTCTGGTATCAAGCACAACAAAGTTCACTAGATAAATAAATTTATCCACTTCAATCAAAACATCCTCTATGACACCACGAGGAATTTTCACAGACCTATCAGCTAAATGCAAAGTCATCTGAGTCGGTTTCAACTCGCCTAGTCCTAGCTGAAGGTACACATGGTACGGCAGTAAGTTCACACTGGCTCCTAAATCGAGTAAGGCTCTTTCTACCCGGTAGTTTCCTATTGTGCAAGCTATGGTTGGGGAACCTGGGTCTTTGTACTTAAGGGTCGTACTACTCTGTATAATTGAACTTACATGACTAGCTAGAAAAGCTTTTTTATGTACGCTAAGTTTTCGCTTTCGCGTACACATGTCCTTAAGAAACTTGGAGTAAGCAGGAATCTGCCTAATTGCATCTAATAATGGAAGGTTGATAGTGACTTTCTTAAACACTTCCATTATTTCATTAAAATTGGATTCCCTCCTAGTAGGTGCTAAAAACCTTGGGTATGGGGCTCTAGGCATAAAATCGGTTCTCTGAGGGTTTGCCTCAGGCTCTTCAGAGGCTTTATCAGTCTCTTCAACTATTGGGTCAGGGTGAACTACAGTTTGTTCACTATCAGGCCTAGTTACCTTGTTATCCACTACCTTACCATTCCTAAGGGTACTAATTGCATTCACATGACTGGATGATTTCTCACCAGTCAACATTCCATTGGATCCTCTAGGATTTGGTTCGGGTTGACTAGGGAACCTACCAAGTTCTCGCTCTCTCAGAGCCACAGCAATGTCACTGACTTGGGTTTGTAAACTAGAGATAGCTTTTTCTAAGGTATGGAATCTCTGCTCATTCTTTTCGTCATTGCTGGGATGAGTTGGACCAGCCGAATTCTTATAACTGAAGCCTGGAGGACCTTTAGCATTACTAAGCTGACCTTGATCCTGGCTTTTCGACCAGGAAAGGTTTGGGTGGTTTCTCCAGCCATGGTTATAAGATTCCGAATACGGGTCGAACTTTCTCTGGTTATCAAATCTAGTGTTATTATAAAGAGCAAAAGCCTGCTCTTCGAATTGGTTGGGCTCTGAACTACTAGCTTGATTCATTTCGACCAGTTCTAGCCTTCTAGATAAGGCTTCTATTTGGGCCTTTGGATCGAAAGATCCTTCTACCCTATTAACATTTCCTCTTCCTAGAAGAATTGTTCTTTTTGGCTCTCTACTGATCTCCCACTGCTGGGTCTTCTCGGCGATGTCCCTCAGAAGTTTCATCGCCTCAGCAGGAGTCTTACTGTCAAACCCTCCGGTTGAAAAAGACTCGACCAAGGTTATAGATGTATAGTCTAAACCGTCATAGAGGATTTGAACTAGCCTTAACTCCTCTATACCGTGGTCTGGGCATTGGGATAATAAGTCATTGAACCTTTCTACATACACATATAGAGACTCTCCCTCTAGCTGGGAAAACGTGCATATTTTCTGCCTAACATATGAAATTTTGTTCCTAGGAAAGAACTTCTGAATAAAAGCTGAAGTAAGTTGGGCATAGGTTTGAATTGACTGAGGGGCCAAGCTATACAGCCATGACTTGGCTTTATCTCTTAAGGAAAAGGGAAACAATCTAAGTTTAATAGACTCGTCATTCAAGTCTCTAATTCTGATTGTGCTACATATTTCCTCGAATTCCCTAACATGAAAATAGGGATTTTCGTTTTCTTTTCCTAAGAATGATGGGAGCATCTGGATAATTCATGGTTTCAGTTCGTAGCTCGCTTCAGTAGCGGCTAACTTGATGCAAGATGGACGTGAGGTCCGGGTTGGATTCAACAAATCCTTCAGAGACATCATTGCTGACACAGTCTCGGGAGTGACTAGTTCACTCTCAGTTGGATTCTCAAGGTCAAGATGAACTACAAGTCTTCCACTGATTAACCTACCTTGAGGGTCTCTATTCCAAGTTCGCCTTAAGGGCGTTCTTGGCATGCAAAAATTAAATCCTAACAATCAAACACAATCGTGCCCTGACTCAACCAAATCAAACCTAAATCTAGCAAACAACAAGCATGATGGTTCCACTTAGATTGTCTCTAGACCAGCTTCTATTCTTTCAGAAGGCAACTGGTTACAATTTTAGCGAATCTCTCTGAGCAATCCGAGTTAAATCAAGTTGAAGAGAAACAGGAGAAGCTCAATGGAGCTTGATACCCCTGTCTCTTTGGCAACGCTTCCCTGGGTTACAGGGCGGCTCTAATCAACTTTAATCTAATCTTCCTGCTTTTTGAGTTAGGCTAATAAGGTAACCAATACAGTCCTTCCAACCGATTTTCCTATAAGCTCGTTACCTTATCGGTCTCTTTCTAGTCAAGATTTTAAGCTTAGGTTTGCGTAGGTTTCGTTTTCCTAAGGCGGGCAAGAAGGAGACGGTGATGAAATCCGAAACCTTATCTTGTATGGCCAGGCCTTGCCCTTTACTATGCAGAAATTAAGTTCCGTATTCAGTCCTCAACATATATGCATACAAAGGCGTTCAGAAAACCCACTGACACGAGATTCGTGGGTTGGTCGAAATTTACCTCCCGTTCTAGACGGGCGACGAACCGTTGAAGTCGACTCGGGCCACTAATATCCTTTTTAATAGTGTGCGAACCCGAGGGGCCGAGACAATATCGTAATTGTCGTCCGTCCCTGCACACAGTTTGATATTTAAAATTACCCTTCCGTAGGGTTTAAAAATAATAAAAAGTCCAAAGTCCAAAAATAATGTCCAAAAGTGTCCGAAAATAAAAGAAAAATTACAAAAATAATTAAAACCCTAATACAATTTTCTAAATTAATTAAAACTAATTAAAATAACCTAAAAATCTAATTAAGAAAAATAAAATAAAATCTTCGATCTTTTTTTTCGTTCTTTAAGCTTTTCCCTTTTGTAATTCCAAGTCTTTAGCTTTAATTCCAAAACTTGGGCTTAATCTCTTTTCGATCCAAAATCGAACCTGTAGTAAAAAGGAAAAATACCAAAAGAAACGTAAAATAGAACAAAGTAAAATAATAAAACTAAAAATAAAAACCTAAAAATAAATCTAAAACCCTAAACCTAAAAACAAGTCCGCGTCGGCGGCGCCAAAAATTGATGTGATTTTATATAGTGGTAAAAAGAGGTTCGATTCTCGAACTTGTAAAGGTAATGATTTTAGAAAATAATGATTTAAATTAACTCTAGAAAATTCCAGGAGTAAGAAAAAGACTAAATAACCTAAGGATGATTTTTAAATAATTTTAAAAGGACCAGGAATCAGGAATCAGGTAAATCTAACAACCTATGTGATTAATCAGATAATTCTTTTTAAATTAATTGAAGCACAAATAATTGCCAAAATTGGTTTTGTTATGCTAACAAACAGAGGTAAATCACAAGCATGGACTATCAAAATTAATTAACTAAGCATAATCCATCAAGCAAAAGCACAACTGTTGAAAGAAAACCGTTTTCACTATTTAAAACTATGCAATTCTAATAACAAAAGAATTATAAATATTTATTAGAAAATAATTAAATCACATAAAATTGAGAAAATTACCTTATCCATCATCCTAGTAAATAGACTTAGCTCATGGTGGAAAAAGATTGCTCAAAAGTTGATTTCATTGCTCAAAATAAAGATTACAAGATTGATTAACGCTGTAACAGCTAAACAGTAACGCAGCAGACGCGTTACAGAATCAGTTCCAACTGTTACAACCCAATTCAACCAAGAATATAACAGTGAGAAATAGCAACAGAGAGATTTGAAATAAGCAACAGTTACAAAAGTTGCACTGTCTTCTTCCTCAGCAGCGTTGAATGAAGAACAGTCGATCACCGGGAACAGCAGCAGTAACCAGCCGGCGTCGGAACTTGAACGGAAAAAGGGAAAAATGATTCTGGAGCTTCTTCCCGTAAATCTGAGGCTTGCGACTGCTTTATATAGTAATTAGGAACTCTCTGGAACATCCCAATCCCAGTATAATTCGGTTAATCACCGTGTAAATCCTGTTTTTATCCAAAAAGGAACAACAACTATTTTCCGGCCAGATACATGATTCTATGGCCCAAATTACTCGGCTCTGATGCTTCTAATAGGTTATACGGACCTTTAATTAACTTGGGTAGCTATCAATTTGGCTGAAATCCCATGAATTTTGCGATTTGATTTGAGTCAGAGAAGTTCCTGTTTGCCGATGAAGCTTTGACCCGGTCAACTGGGTTTGACTTGGTCAACAGGCTTTGACCGAGTTGACTGGGCTGAGTTGACCCGCTGAGTTGGCCCGATCCAGTTCATCCCGATCCAAGGGTGCCCCAATCCAAAGTGTGGGTGCCTTGATCCATTTTCCCAGGTGCCTTGAACACTTTTTGAGCCAATTTTTCCACAAATCTTTATTCTTCTAATGTACCTACAAAAGCATAAAAACACGTAATAGATACAAAATCGAATACTAACTCACTAGAAATTAAGGTGCAATTTAGACACTAAAATGTGTTTATCACGGATTCATGTGTCTCATGGAAGTTGCAAATGGTATATACTCATCATTTAGAGCCTTTAATGTGATCACTACTGATTCTCTATCAGAGATTATTTCACCAACAGAAGCTAACTGGTCAGATAGAATTTTATTTCACCAATTAAAGAAGAAACTGATTTATTACCTTGGCTGATTGAGAGAAGTTTTTTCCTTAGCATTATTGAATGAGTAGAGGATGCTCTACCAAAACGTTATTCTATAGTTTTCCAAAGTTCAGCCGCAGATTTGGATCTTGAGAAGTATGCAATAACACTCTCAGATATTGTGGAGTTTATCCACATTGTGATTGTTGCATCTTCATCTAGCCAGTCACTGTAGGAAGAGTTTTCAACTCCATTCTGTTGATTTCGTGGATTGGTGAATTGAGGTGGACAGGGATATGATCCATCAAGATATTTTTGGATTTTGAACTTTTTTATTACTGGATTCATCAGGTTCTTCCATGTGAGATAATTTTCTTCCTTCAGTTTGATAGGAACAAAACTGATTAGTTGATTTAGTGGTACTTTTGAGATTAAAGATGAGGTATGAGTTTCCATTGAAGGTGAATCAGTAGATAATGAAGATGATGGGAAGGTTTCGATCATTAAGATGTAGATCTGTTTCTTGATTTAGCAATAAGATCAAGAACTGATGAAATAATCAAACTAGAAATTTTGTCGATGTAGAAAAAGATTTGTTTCTGAATTTGATCAAAGAAATTACAATCAAAGAATATTTGGTGTAAAGATATTAAGAATGAATTTATGTTCTCTTAATACCAGAAAACCAAAACACCTTGGTTGTAGATTGATCAAAGAGAATGAGCAGCAGAAGGAAGAAGCAGAAAACTTACGTTTCTCTTTGGTTTTCTTTTATAAATTGTAAAGATGATCGTTGATTAAAGCTGCTTTGGAAGTTGATACTTTGGAAGTTGATGTTTCTCTGATCAAGAAGAAGTACAACATGCGTGAATTAAAAATTTCTTGAAAACTTACATGAATTTATTGATGTTCAAAGGATGATTCCCATGCGTCAATTTCTTTTCCATTTATCCAGAAGAAGATGTCAGGTATTAATGTGGTACACTGCATTTGTCTCCCATGCGTCTGATACATGTCTCTGCTTCAAATGCATTTGTATTTATCAAGTTCTTGAAAGTATGCATTGACTGTTGACGGCCATTAATAGGTTCTGCTGAGTATTAAACAATTGAAGAAAAAGAAGAATTCATTAATGGTGTGTGTTCCCAAGAAAAGGGCTCTGATACCATAACAGACTTTGACAGAGAACAAATGATTTTTCTTATTGATTTTTATTTAGAGATTTGGTTTATATACAGACACATGTGAACAGATACTTGGACAGGCTGGATGCGAGGTGGACTACACGTGTGACTCATATGTATCATGTCTAATAAAGAACTGATCCAAGTCACTTTTTTGAGAAGCATATGAACAAAGGATACATCAAAGCTACCAAACAATCAATGCCGCTAAAGAAAATCTATTGAAATTTGGTTACATTTTAGATCTCCTTAAGACAATGTGTTGAGATGAAGCAAGTAAGGTATGTAGGCGTGCTACCCAAAAAGCAGGATCCTGGGGTAAATATGTGTCCACAGCCATTGGAAGTCGCATTATGTCTATCAGGCAAAGAGAACAACTAATATAGGATAATCCATCAATGCACTTACAGGGATAGGAAGAAAATATAACTACATTTTCAAAATTCTAATGTCGAACACCAAAGTGGAATTTACAGTCAAGAAAATCCCATAAGCAAAATCATCAAATATAGAAGTGGCATTTACCAATGAATCAATACTCATTGCGATTCTCTCAGCACTAAACCAAAACCAACACCGTACCATAACAACTACAATGTTGCCAATCTATTAAAGAGCTGTGGTATGCATCATGAAGACAGCTAATCAATATTCGAAAAATCAACATTAACAACAATTATCAACATACCTTGAAATTAAAACAACAAATGCATTTCAGTGTAATATATGATATTTCAATGAGAGATGAAAACACCTAGCTTCTATTTTGGAGGACGTTTGTAATTCAATTTGTGATCAGATTTTAATGCCACATGTTGGGAAATAAAAGAAGAGCAACACGTGTAAGGCGATTAAGAAGGGAACAATGAAATTAAGAAGAATGAGAAGCACACAATCAAAGCCGTATCGAAGGATCGAAACGGGACAGATGTGAAAGACTGAGCAAATCTCTGCATGATCGACACCTAAGATCGGGAAAGTAACATCACACTGATCGAAACAGATAGCATTAAATGCGTATCGAACGGGAAACTAGGAGTAATGATGAGCATGGAGCGGAAAAGTAAGAATAATGATGAACATGGAGCGGGAAAGTAAGGCGATAATTACTTTTATCATACGAATGACACGTATGATCGGGACAAAGTTGATTCTCAAGGAACGAGGAACACGTGTAAACCATACAAGGTAACGGACCAAAAAGCAAAAGGCATAACCTGTCAATCTTATAAACGTCCCGATCCTAATATAATAAGGAGAACGATATAGGGTATCGGGACAAGAGGGACCCACTAATAAATCTATAAATAGAAGAGAACATTCAACGAAGAGGGGGTCGGAAAATCAAAGAGAAAAAAGGCTAAGGAATATTTATCAAAGCATAAGGAGAAAGATTATTAGGTATGTACTGTGGATGATAGATCAAAAAGATAGGACGCTCATGATTCATTTTCTTGCTTTTTAAAGATGGTGGATTTGTAACTGCAGTTTTGATCAGATTTATGATCTGTAAATGAATGGATTGTTAAAATGTTTATCAAATCATTATTCTTAAAGAAGATTCTGTGTATTAGTTTATTAGTTAAAATTTTATGTTTATTGTATAATTGTTAAATCATTGGTTGTTAATTTCAATGGAAAAATCGACATAAACACCACCTATCCTGCTTTGGCTCAAAATTTTCATTTAAGGACTTATGTCAGTGTTGATCACATTATATTTTTAAAAAAAATTGCTTATTCAGGGACTGCACACTTCCCTAATGAATACTAGGCAGAATATAATATAATGCCTATGATTCTCTAAGGAAGCAACAACAACAGCAGAATATAATGCCTATGATTCTCTAAGTAAGAGACAACAACAAGACACTAAGAATATATAAGATAATGATTTGACTTATGGTTAGTATCTGTAACATCAAATTATATTAAATAGCCAATATAGAAAGCTTTACAAAGTATATACTCTCTCTATTTCTTAATTTTAGTCCATTTTGATTTTGTCAAAATATTAAGAAGACCATAATATTTTATTTGACTATTCTTAGTTATTTACCTAATTTTTTTAATAAAAATGTTAGTTTTAAAAACTACTTAAAATTGTTAAAAGGATTGTAAATAGGAAATAAAAATGGATTGTTATAGAGATGAAAAGATTATATACTAATGGAGTATAAACCTAATAAGAAATTTAATATTTGGAGCTAAATATATATTATTTTTTAAAGGAATGAAAGGCTAACAAAAAAGATACTTAAATTTTTTTTCCTAATATATAAACGTTCTTTAATATTTTAAATTGTGTCCCGTTGAAAATTAATTTATAAGTATAAAAGATTTAAGTGTATATGCGAGAATTTACTAAAATAATTACGACTATAAATAAAAGCTGGACGTAATTTTAAAACTGTCGAAAATGGAATAGAGAACAAAAATAATAAAACGGATAAAGTAGTTGAATAGCCAGTAAATCTAATGAATTCTATAAAGCATGAGCATATCATTCACTCATGCTTTTATGTTCCTTTTCTAAGCCTGGTTGTGCTTTTAAAGTAGTTATCATCGGCCGATCTCCTCGTGGCAAAGGAATTGATTTGTTTCTTCCGAACCAATAATAGGCTCCGGCACATATCCGGTACAAAGATGATGTGGGCTCTCATCGTCTTTGCACCTCCCTTAGAATTAATTTTAATAACATTTCGTTTATACTGATATTTGATTCCCATATTGTGGTAAGTTTTGGAAAAATCTTGGTAGGTAATTTAACTTGGTAAAAATTTAGTATAATATTTAAATATCTATCTACTATCTGATAAATCGGGTATTTTTTAACCATGCATTGTATTGTACGCCTAAAGTGAAAGAACTGTGAAACTATATTTAGTAACGAATCTCAAATTTGAAAACGTAAATATCTAGCCAAATTTTAACATAAAGTTTACCAGATTTAGGTAAACCCGATTTTTGTCTATGGATAAGTGTAATACTTTTTTGTAAATTTTTGTATATAAGATTAATCTAGTATTTTAAAACTTATCCATAAAATCTACGTTTCGATTGTACCTAAAAAAATTCAACGGTAATGATTTAAAAAAAATATATATAAGCCCGGTATAAGAATGTAAAATAAATTTTAAGCCGTCTAAAACCACATCTAAACGATACAGCGGTGCTATATAACAAATAACGAGGATCGTTCATCGTGTGTGTATCAACCACCTACCTAATCTACACCGCATGTTGCCAAACCAATGCATCATATGGCACCGAAATTCATCCAATGGTTTCCTTCTGAGCCGATGAGAGTGTACGGTTACGCTCACCGATCAATGAAAAAGAGGATAAATTTTACAAGTGTTAGTTTTATTCTAGAACAAGGGATGATATTGAGTATTTAGGTTATTGATATAATGGATATAAATTTTTTAAATTTACTAACTGATGACCTATTTTATCCTCGTGTGAGAAATCCCTTTACGGAACCTTAAGCCCCTATGCGAGAGTTTAAAAAAAAATCAATGCGCCTGGCATCATAGTGGAGAAAAATATAGAAAAAAAGCAGGAAAATTTACCAAGTTGAAACTAAACAAATCTACGAGGAGGATATGTATTCAAGCGGTCGAGCAAAAGAGCACCGTGGCACTTCAAACAAGAGAAAATCTTTGATCGAGAAAGATAAATTCAGCACAAAAGCAAAAGATGTATAAATTATATAGTTTCTTATATAAATGCGAAAATGAATGTCTCAAATCATACTAACCTTCATTTACCACTTCAAGTTTCAACTAGAAACAGTTCGACATTTAGTCAGTATACGGTAAGAAATGAATATCTTAATGGAAACAACCTTGATGGGAATACTGGAATTGCTGAAAATGAAAGAAAACCAGTACCTGGGGATATTAAGGGAATATACCCACTAGAAAGGCCAAACTACACTACTATTCCCCTGTCTTAGGAAAAGATAGGTTAAAAATAAAAAAATAATAATAATTTTTTTTCCTGGAACAACGTAAGTATTAGCTTAGGTAATTTCTATCATATTTTTTATCGTGACAACCATTAATCACGTCTCTGATACTATTAGCAAAATCAATTTTAACATGTACTCTTATCCTTAAATTTTTATTTGTGAGAGTTTAACACCTTGTCAAATTTCCAACCCAACAATTCTAGTCTTAATTCTCTTCAAACTGGTTCTTCATATAACACGAGCAATCTCATTGTTGCAGGAAATCTCCAAATCATAAGTTGGAAGTGTAGGGGTATGGTAAAAAGGAAAGTTGTTTATGAGCTACCACAAATATGTCGAACTCTGAACTCTGAATCTTGATATTCTTTTTCTTTTTGTGAAACAAGATGTTCTAATGTTATTATGAGAAGGAAAATGTGAATTTTAAGTTAAACAAGTGAGCGAGGAATCAGCTTTGTTGGACTTAGTGGGGGTCTTTGTGTTTCTTGGAAAGAGAATTTTAATCTTACCAGTATCAGTATAAGTGACAGAGTTGCCTGTTGTACTACCGCATGCAAAGGAGAGGGTACCTTGTACACCACCAACTTTTTCATTTGTGAACCTATAAGACAAATTCCTTGAACGTCTCAAAAATCAATATTCAAGGATAACCTAGAATTATCTCTGTCAAGATTGAAATCCAAAAAGAGCAAGTCTTGATTGTTCTATCTTTCAAGAATCGAATTTTTCAAAGGTGATTAACTTACTTATTTGCTTTCACTTTAATTATAAAAGAATTTTTAATACGGAAATAAAAGTAAAGCAAACACTCCAAGATTTTATTTACGAGGAAACTATAATCTTGTAAAAAAAAAACCCAGGACCTAGTCCAGAATGAACAACCTGATTTAAGTTGTTATACCTCTTGCTTACTGTCAGACTTCATATTAGATGTAATAAAGACAAAGTATACCCACAAAATCACCCTGCTTCAGTTGCATTCAAGAACCTGTAAAACTCATAGAAGAATCCCAATACTTTTTAGAAGTGTCCCTTGTAAATCTTCTAGAAGAACGCCAATTCTTTTTAAAAGATGTTCCACTTCCGCAATCCTTTGTGAAGACTAGTGCTATCCTGCCTCCAACATGACACAAGGTAATGGAAATATTTGCTTCGAGGAAACTCCAAAAGAAAAAAAGTTATCAAAGCAATTCTCAACAATTAGGATCATGCCTTAAAAATATTATAGAGATACCTAATTGATTCTACCTCACAAAATCAATCTAAATCAAGTTTAGATGTCAATCTTATGGAATTACAAAGTCAGAGACGAAAAACTCTTTGTAGTTTCTATCAATCTTATTCCTCAATCAATATTTCTTGAATTATTGTATAGCATAAGAAATGCACCTTTAGAATAAACAATAATTACGATAATCAAGTTAAGATTCAAGATATCAAGGTCTATCATGTAAAAGATAGTCTGATCGTTCTTCATGAATCCCTTACTGAAGACTTTAAAAGTCATATCCTAAAACAGTTTCATAAAGAAACCAAGGTCTTTAGAGGACGTCTCTAGCCGTAAAAAAGACACATCGTACATGGATTTAGATTCTAGGTTGAAGAGAGTGCTCTATTTATAATGATGAATAAGGCTAGATTGCTTAAAGTACAAGAAAATGATTTCTTTGGAACAAAGTAAGTTCGTGAACTAGTTTCCATATTTACGAAGTACTTTGATCCCAAGTAATTATTTTCTTGAGGACAAAGCAAGTTTGTGAACTAGTTTCGATGTTTATGAATTACTTTGAACCCAAACAAACTTAACTTCTCAATAAAGAATGATTCCAAAGAATAGAAACCATATAAGCGTATGAGAAGTTTGCCTTGATTTACAAAGAAGAATGTGCACCCGTATATTTATCGGTTAAAAACCCGTGCACAAAAGTTAGCCCACGAATAAGCCTATAGAGCTCGTGAACCATCAGTGTACAAAAACATATTGAAAGTATACAGTTTGCAAACATAAAAATCAGTTTGTGTACATGAGCATATTTCAAAGTATCCAGGAACAAACCCAAAAGTATACCGTTGTCGAACTAAAAAATCAGTTTTTGGATAGAAAACAAATTTAAAAGTATCCAGGAACATCAAGATTTTGTACCAGTTCACGAACTGAAAAATTCAGTTTGTGAACAAATTTGCAAACTTGCTACTTCTTGATGTATTTAGGTTTATATTTTCATAGACATAGATTTTTAAACAAAAAATCGTTTCCAACCTCAAAAACGATAAACCTTTGAATCTCTAATGCTTGAATTCATGAATTATACTAAAGCCATACGACATTATCTTTGTAGATAGAATGACAGAAAAAATGAGTAAATAGGATAATTGGTCTTCACATATCTTTGTTGATTAAATTCTCACAAATGTCTTCATTGTTCTTCAATCTTAAATCTTCAAGGAATATTCAATGAAATCTGATACTCAACTACCATGCTCTAATCCTAGTCCGCGACTGACTTTAGTAGACTAAATCAAGATACGGTTTTGTTCATCTAACATTGATAACAAGCTTGACATACCAAAACTTGTAAGTTTGACCGAGCGATGCTCTAACAGACTCTTATGACTCTGCAAATTCTAGATTTAACTAGAATTTAGCTTCCTTTTCTCTATTAATCTGGAATATATTAAGGAGGTGATGTGCAAGAATCAGCAAATGAGGAAGAAGATTTTATTGAGGCTAAGATAACGAATCAACCAGCAATGCTGCAGGTGATGAGATCCAAGGTAAAAGAATCTTGATTACTACATCTTTACAAACTTATTTCAATTTCAATCCTTTTATGAACATCTAGTTTGTCTCGAAGCCTATTCTCTCACTATGTATACCATATTTTTGTTAGTAGAACAATTTAACTTTTTTCATAATCATTGTGCTACGGGGTATGATAGACTTACTTCATTTTACATTTGTTATTTCATTAGCAATCACCTAACTTATTTTCTTCTGGGATCTTTAATTTGTTGTACCAAGATTAACACCAATAGTATTCAACAATCTACTCTCTACCCAATTAATTCTTACTATGGTTTCTATTATGTTAATTTGATGCTAATTTTTACTATGGTTTCTATTGTTAATTTGATGCTTTCACATCCTATATAACTGTGTTATATTGCTTCTATATGCTATTGTCACATGTTACTTTCATAACCTTTGCTTGTTGGCATCTTTAGCTATATCTTTGTTGCTCATTATTTCTTTGTTATTTTTTCTAAGATAATTTTTCTTCTACTTAGTTGTAATGAATATCCTCTCTTGGAATTTCCAAGGAATAGGTTTCCAAACAACCTATTCTCACCTAAATAAGCTCTACCTTAGCTTAATGCAGGGGCATAGCTCCAAACACGATTTCCACTTTCTCTTATAAACTATATTTCATGATAATATGATATAACTAACCTTACAAAATTGTGGTTTTCATAAATACCATATAGTACATTCTATAGCGCAATCTGGAGGGATAACTGTTGCTTGGAGTAATAATATCCAAGTAAAAACTCTAAACTCTAGAAGAAGAATATTGTATCCACTTTTTTAAGGTCAATAACCAGAATATTGAAACGGGATATTCATTCTTGTATGGAAATCTTAGGAAATCAACGAGAATCACGGATTGGTTATTTTAAAATGGCTTCCCATATTGGTGTTTCTTGGTTAATTATAGGGGCTATAAATCTCACTTTTGCTGCTTCTCTGGGGAAAATTGGGGAACCTTTTTAACCCTGATTTTTTCTTAATATGAAAAATATTATTGAGATATATAGGCCTCATAAATCTAAGATTTATAGGCCCCTACCTATACATGGTCTAACAAAAAGAAACATCCCCACAATATCCAAGCTTTGGCTAATATTTGATTGGCTAGAGGCAAATTCAAATGCAATTGTCATCCATCTTCCTGCATTGGGCTCTAACCACTGCCATATTCTCTTCCGCTCCAACCCATATGTGAAATCTCATGCTATCCCCTACAAATTTTATAGCATTTGGCTTAACAGACCTGATGTTTTTGCTATCATTTAAGAATGTTAGGATAAACCTTTCCTAGGATCCCTTCCTTTTAGAACAGTCAACAAATATTAACCAACTAATATAAAAATAATATTAGAATATATTAACCCACTTCACCAAGCCAACACAGATGGGGATAATGATCAGGTTTTAAACTCTAATATTAAGGAGCTTGAAACCTTGTATAATCGGAAGAGCTGATATGGAAACAGAAATGTAAAGAAACAACTTGGACTTTGGAGATAAGAATCCAAAGTTCTTATACACCTACACCCTTAATAGAAGATGAATGAATAGAATTTCAGTTATCACTGATTCCTTAGTCAACACCCACTCAAACCACCGGGATATTTGTGAAACTCTTACCTTCCACTTCCTAAACATTGCAACATAAGTAAGTGTAGAATCTACCAATCTATTCATTCATCTTTTTTCTCAAGAGGTTATTACTGAGGAAAATCTGAGATTAATTGATATTCCTACTCTCTCTAAAATTCATAAAGTGGTGAAAAGTATGGCAGTCGATAAGGCTCATAGGCCAGATGACTTCAGTACCAATTGCCCCAAATTGCAGATGACATAGCCTCAAAACATGTCTTCTAAACAAAGCATACTCTAAAGGAATTGAATTATACTTTCCTAACTTTAGTTCCTAAGGTTGAACACCCAATCAACTTTACATATTTTAGGCCAATTAGTCTTTATAACACAACCTACAAGATAATATCCAAAATTCTAGCAAATAGACTTAGGCCAATTTTCTCAAAGGTGATTTTCCCATTCCAATCTGCCTTATGCCAAGTAGGAAGATCATTGATAACATAGTCATGGCCCATGAGGTCATTCACACCATGAACATAAAGGAAAAGGGGGACTAATGACTATCAAGTTATACATGAGTAAAGCATTGGATAGAGTCGGATGAGATTACTTGATAGACATCTGTAAACCCAGTGTTCTTTAATATTTTAATGCATTAGTACAATCTCTATTGTAGTCTTATGCAATGGTTCCCTTGGAAAACCATTCACACCAACCAAAGGCATCAAGAGAGGGGACCTGTCGCCATATCTCTTTCTATTTTGTATATAAGGTCCCACTAGATTTCTGAAAAGAGAGAGAGAATGATAGGAAAAAACAAGGCATTAAAGTATTTAAAAACAAGATATCCATCTCTCACCTCCTCTTTGCAGATGACTGCATTTTGTTCTCTAAAGCATCTCTCATTCACTAAGAACATTAAAAAAATCATTAACAGTTTCGATAAAGCCTCTGGTCAAATGATCAATTTCTAAATATCTGGGATCTTCTTCGGTCCTTAGTTTCCTAACAAATTTGGAAAGTTGATAATTAAGATTCTAAAAGTACAAAAGATTAATATAATTGACAGTTGCCTAAGTTCTCCAATATATAGACAGATCTAACGTCAAGTGTTTTGAATCTATGATTAGAAGATTTCATGGTAGATTTTATAACTGGAGAGGGGGAACCCTGGACTAGGATGCTAGAACTATAGTAGTCAAAATTATCTTAGAGATGACTCCCTATTTATCAGATAGATTGTTTCCAAATTCCCAAAACTATCACCAAGCAACTCACTACCATTCAAAGAGAATTCTGGTGGGATAAGAAAGAAGGTAAAAAAGGGTTTTACACTATAGATTGGTATACTTTGTGTAACCCACTTAACTCAGGTGGATTAGGATTCAGAGACATTGAAGCTTATAACTTAGGTCAGCTAGGTAGGCTAGCTTGGAACCTAATGATATGCATTGGTTCTTTATAGGAAAAAGCCCTGAAGGAAAAATAGTTTAGGAAGTGTAGACATCCAATAGATATTACCATAACAAAGAAAGAGCCTTGGATCCGGAGATTCATCCAAATTGGTCTAGAGCAGATTAAACCACACTGCTTATGAGAAGTGGGTGATGTTCAGATCATCCATATCTAATATGACTATTGGATCCCTGGCATTACTGACTGGCAACCCATTCAGCAAAGGCATGTGCCAACTATAGGGTTGCACAGGAACCGATCGGAACCGAAGGACCGAACCGAAACCGACGGAACCAAACCAAAACCGAGGAGCTCGGGACGGGTACAATTACAAAAAATGAGAACCGACTATACCCAGGTACCAGGTACAGGTTCTACCTAAGAACCGACCTGAAACGAACCAAATGTACCAAATATCATGACATGCTCCATTTTGTTGCAGATTAGGTTACTTTTTTTCTTCTCAGTCTTTTTGGGTTTCTTCCCATTATAAAACACCATTTTCACATTTTTGCAAGAACGAACTATGCTTATAAAAGAAAGTTTATTGGGCATGTATTGACTCGCATCTTACTTCTTATCTAGGACAACAGGGGACCTTACTATGGAGGTTTCTCTCCCACGGTCATCTTTATCTATTGGAAGGGTGAACTCAAGTCGATCCCACAACCTTCCTATTTACAGGTATTGATTTTATAGGATGAGATGAGTTTTTTGATTCTGAGATAACTAACTACAACTATTTTGGATTTTCTTGCGATGTATGGATCAGTTTTCTACCATATTCTTTTGGGTCTTAATTCTCGCCTTCCATAGCCTGCAACAAATATCTCAGATCAATCGTATGATGGACAGAAAAGATGAACTACATCATGTTACAACGATATCAAGATGCATATATTGCAGACTTATTATATTCTTTGCAACTCCAGTGTTCAAACAGGATTCATATAAAGATGCAGGTCTTGATTTTATAATATGTGAAATATGAATCTTTAGTGAATTTTTTTTGAATTTCGTCTACTGTTGGAATCCTGTTTGTAATATAAATTGCTGTACCCAGTGGAGTGGTTGGCGCTGGAGGTGCAGAAATGGTACTTCAATTTATTCTTCCAGAGTTACCATCTTATGTAACTTTGACAATCAATTTTTTGAAAAATAAAATAAAATAAAATAGGTACGGGACCGGAACAGAATCGAACGAACGGATACGGTATCAGAACCGAACCGAGAGTATAGGGTACATGGTACAGGTATACATGTAGAGAACCGACCATAGGGAGGTACAAGTACTCGACTCTTCCAATAACCGAGCCGAACCGACCTTTCTGCACCCCTAGCCAACTATGGTGCACCAAATTGATAAACTCAAGCACTAACACAAGGAACATGACTCTTATCAATAGGATCTTTTAACTCAGCATTACTAAGGAGTAATAGGAAAAACACAATAAGATGGACCTTATAACCAATAGGTATCTTCTCAATTAATTCCCTTTATGGAGACATCAAGGTTATTCCCACATTGAGAACTCAAAATGGGATCACATTGGGTTAGGATTGAACACCTGTCACGGAAAAGGCTTAATGCAACAACATGCCAAACAGAACTTTGTGTCAGCCTACAAGTGATCTAGATTTACATGCCACATAATATTTATCAAAGCCGTGCACTCCGAAGGTTAAAAAAAGTTACGTCGAACAATGCAAACAATCCAACCCATCTATTTCAGTGCAGGCATAGTTTGATAAAGTATGTAAGTCTAGGATAAAACGGAAGTTGAAACTTCCAGAATCCCATTGATCGGTAATGACCTGATATTTAAGTATGTTGCATCCATAGCAATCGGTGTCATTCCTTGAACTAGGTTAGTTTCATTCATCTGGATCCACGCTTTCCATAAGTGAAAATTGTGCTTAAAAAATCACTTGGTATCTAGCATGTCACACAGAAAATGTTATACATATAGATCAAGGGTGGAAACCTAGTAATGATTCAATAAGCACGAGGGTAGTGCAAATCATAACAAGATGTGTTCCGAGGTAAATCCATAACATCAGAACCGGTAAGGTATAAGAAATCTGAATGTCACACTGAGGATATACATATCAAGAGTCACTTGACCCCTAAATAGATGACATTCGTCCAGCACCAAATATACATAGGTAAGGTTCTAAGCAATAAAATCACAATGCGCAAAGAATAACCGAATAGTTTTCATGTATAACTGGGATCATCAGCTCAAGGCTGTAAAAGTCGGAAAACATAAAATAATTTCATTATCTTCAAGGGATAAGTTGAGAAAAGATTCTTCAGTTATAAGACATTAATCAGACCTTTGTGAATCCTCTAAACTCTAATTCAATAAAAGTGTACATTTGAGAATCTATACAAGCCTTTCAAGTTACCTTGCACGCAGGAGGAATCGTTTTTTTACTAGTAATGCAACTCACAAGAAAAGGTCCTTCCAATCCACAAATTCCATGTAATTTAAGAGTAAACCTGCACAACGAGTTAAGGTATACATAAACGCAACGTCAGCCAATAAAAACAACCAGTAAACATTTCAAACAAAAAGACAAGCAGTAAACAATAACATCCAGCTTCCTAAGTAACAAGGAAAAGATTGATCTCAGTTTTGGCAATAGACTACATCACCTAGCTGATAAACACATTTATGTGTCTAATTTGCTCTCAACTTTTATAGTGTTGGAACTCATTTTGTACTAATATTGTGTTTTTATGTATTAATAGGTATTTTTGGAAAATAAACATTGTTGGAAAAATTGGCTCGAAAAACTACTAAAGGCACCCAGATAAAAGCACCCGAACATTGGATATGAGCACCCCCTCTTCTTCACGGTTCAAAAAATTATTTTGGAAGAAACTTCTTTTCTTTAAAACAGTGTGAACCTGGATAAATAATTTGGTGGAGATATTCACGGATTTAAACATGGATAATTTCTTACCCTATTAATAGCTATCTGTTCACGGAAGAATCCAAGCAAATCTCGTGATATATTATCCCTTTAAAGAAAACAGAGTCAAAGCAAATAACAAAGCAAATCTCGTGAGATGTTCAAGATTCTGCTCCATATATATATATATATGATATTATCTGATTTCCAAAGCAATAATAAGAGGAGATAACAAAGCAGATAACGAGAAAAACAGGAAGAACAGATCCCCGAGAATGATTTCATTAAAAAAAAATATTTTCTGAGATTACTGCCGAGATTTCTAACATGAATTTGAGAAGATTTGTAAGTTGTCGAGTGTTCTAGTATAAATAGGAGAGTATACAGAGAGTATTTGTGGGAGGGGGGGGGGGGGGTCTGGAGAGGCCAGAGACGAAGAATCTGAAATCCAAAAAAAATATGCTCGTGATCATGATGAAGAAGATAAAGATTTTGTTGCAAAAAGTTTGAAGCTTCTGTGGCCAAAAGTTTGTAGATTACGTTGCTAAAGCTTCTAACTTTGCAACATTTATCTTCATTTGCAACATTTAGTTTCGGTGAAACAGTTAACCCTCTATAACAGTGAGTCTGTAACATTTATAAACGTTGTAAACTCACTGTTTTCATTATTTTCAAACACTTTGATCTATGTACTAAACTTTTAAGGGTATTTTGAGCAAGATGAGATAAACCCCATATGCTAAGGTGACGAAGGAAGCCATTGTTTCAATAAAAGTGGTATATTTCTATTTTAATTAATTTTTGCAATTTTTTTATGATTATTTGCCTTGATTGAAATTTGAGTTAATGATTTTTGTTGAGCAGTTATGATTTCGTTAGATGGTACATGCTTTGGCCTAGGTTTTAGATGTTCCATGCTTTTGTAATACAATTGTTATTTTGAAAATCTATTTGTTCCAACATTTTAGAATCAAATTAAACATAAGAATTGCATGAATATAATTATTGAATTGAATCACTTTAATTGGTTAATAGTGAAATCCATAAACTTAGTATTTTCTAATATTATTTTCATATTTTGTGTATATTTTTAGTCTTAGAAATTAGATTTAAAAACAAATCTTCACAAGTCTTGAACGAACTTTATTTACCACTATTAAAAATCACATCAATTTTTGGCGCCGCCGAGGAGGACCTGTTTTTAGAAATTTTTTTAGATTTTTTTTTTGTAGGTTTAGTTTAATTTAGGATTTTTTTTTATTTTTTTATTTTTTGTTCTTTTTTACGCGTTTGGTATTTTCTATTCTTTTCAGATTTGAAGCGAAACTATAAAGAAAAGGAGAAAGTGTTATAAAAAGAAAGTAGAGCCAAATAATGAAAGAAAAGAGGATTCCAAAAGGAGTAAAGAAGATTTTATTTTTATTTTTATATTTATTATTTTATTTTATTTTATTTTTAGTTTTTAGTTTTTAGTTTTTATTTTTAGAAACTGTATTAGGGTTTGGCTATAATATTTGTAAGTTTTCTTCTTTTATTGGACACTTTTGAACTTTGGACTTTTGAGCATTATTTTTTTTTAAACCCCAAAGAAAGGTATTTAAATATAAACTGCAACAGGGAAGGACGACAATTACGATATTGTCTCGTCCCCTCGGGTTCGCACACTAACACAGGAGTTGGTGGCCCGAGTCGACTACAACCGATTCATCTCCCGTCTGGTACAGGAGGTAAGACTCGATCAACCCACGAATCCCTTGAAAGTGGGTTACTGTATTCCTTCGTATGCATATATGTTGAGGAATTTAATACAGATTTGTTTTCTAGTAAAGGGCAAGGATTGGCCATATAAGATAAGGACTCGGAATTCTTCACCGTTTCCTTCTTGCCCGCCTTAGGAACACGTTACCTAACGCGAACCTAATCCTTAAAATTTGACTAGAAAGAAGACCGATAGGATATCAAACTTATTGGAAAATCATTCAAAAAGATTGTATTGGTTACTTTGTTAGCTTAACTTAAAGTTCAGGAAAATTATTTTGAGTTGATTAGAGCCGCCTTGTAACCCAGGGAAAAGTGCCAAAGAGACAGGGTTATCAAAGCTCCTTAGAGCTTATCCTGTTTCTCTTTGACTTAATTTAATTCGAATCGTTATAAGAGGTTTGCTAAAACTGTAACTAGTTGCCTTTTGGAAGAATAGAAGCTGGTCTAGAAACAATCTAAGTGGAGCCATCATGCTTTTTGTTTGCTAGATTCAGTAGGTTTGATTTGGTTGAGTTGGCCTTGTTTGTGTATGTTTAGAACCCCTTCCTGTTAGGATTTATTTTCTTAGATTTTTTTTTGTAAATTTATTAGGAAATTTTTGTTAGAAAATGTCGAGCTGGTATTACAATAAATATCCGACTGAGTTTCAAAACAGGCATCACCCTTACCATTAAAATAGTGTGGATAGTACTTGGGACCATTATCAACCTTCTGAAGGTTATGGTTCATACCATGGATGCCCCAATTACTATTCGTACGTACACTAGTCATATGAACGGGAAAATGAGCAAAATTCGAGTTTTTTATCTTGGAGGGATGCCCTAGAGCAGTTGCAACCTAGTACTCATCATGAACCTATTACACCTCTAGAAGAATCACTCAAGAAGTTATCTGATATGACACATAGTTTGAATTAAGTGTGGGGGGGAACAATTAGTATTCCAACTCTTTCTCTAGAAGAATCCCTCAAGCAGTTGACTGAGAATTCAAAGCAGATGACTGAGAATACAAAGAAGATGATTGAGGATAGTAATAGGTTCCTATTAAGTGAGAACGAAAGTTCTGCAAAGAATAATATTGCTCAAAATGATCTTAATTTCCAATATAGTGATACCCTAGATAATTATTCACATAGTCAAGAGGACGAGGATAAAATTGGTAACACTACTTATTTAGACGAGGTTCAAACATCTTCATATTATTATGATGAGGATAGTATTGATGAAGAACTTGAAATATACAGGCAGAGTGATCAAGAAATTGTCACTCCAATTGTGCTTCATGGTGATAGTGTTATTTCTGTTTCAAATCCAAATAATTTTAATGATTATTCACCTATTCAAAAGGAAGAGGATTTGACTAGAGATACTACTATTTTAGAAGATGATAGACTCTTAGAGAATTTAGTACGATAGAGGAAGTTGAGTGTAGTTCTGACCTTAAGGACCCTAGGATCCAACCAACAGTTTTTAGTCCATCTGAGAGTAATGTCCACTCTAAGTTTGGGGGTACCGATGATTCTTTGTCTTGGAGGGATGCCCTCAAGAAGTTGAAAGCTAGTGATCCAAATACCTTTGTAGAAGAATCACCTCTAATGATATATGAGAAGTATTATAAACACACACCGCCTAGTTTGGAGCAAAGATTGAGAGTTCTGGAATGCCAGAGATTATATGTTGATGATAATCAGTCTTGTAGTGACTCTCAGTTCCACACAAAATATTTAGATGACCCTGTGGATGATTGTGTAGATTATTTGCCTAATTCCATAGATGCATCTATCTCACAAGATCATTCACCCAACTTAGAGGTTGTTTCTAGACCCCTAGACTTCCAAAAGTTACCTAATTTAGGGTTAGAATTGTGTGCTTCTCAAGTTTTTTTGGATCACTTTGCATCTAAATACCCAGAGGACTTGCCTGTTCCTGATATTGTGTATAAACTAATTGATATCTCTACCAGTTTTCAAGATCATCTTCAAACTAGATTCTCTGAGCCTGTTGATATCCAAAAAGAAGTTCAGTATTTAGAAACCCATCCGCTGGTCGATGTGGTTTACCTAGGAAATAATACCAAGATTGACTTTGTTTTCCCACCAAACATTTTCTTCCATATGTGGGAACGTTTGAATTTTAAATATGTCAAGTATCAAGTTTTGAGACTAAGCCTAATTACTTTAGGAGGTTAGAATCGAAACATTTGCTTAAGAATGACCACCTTCATTGTAGTCAACTGTGTGGGTCAAATCTGATTGACTTTGAGGATCCACAATTATTCAGTTATTATTATGTGCCTTAAATGTATTATTTGAGTTTTTCCAGACTCTAGAACCGGATCCTTCCTATGAGGAAATTCATCCTAAAGAGATTTATCTAGACCCTTTCATAGAGCCCGAACCTGAACCTCAATTAAATGTAGTTGTCTTAAACAAGACACTAGATAGGGATAAGGGTGTACTTTGTTTGTTCACTTTCTGGGTCCGCTGCAGTTTCCTTCTATCTTGGATAGTATTGTTGTATTCAGAAGACCCACAATTGTTTCGACTATTGCTCTATGATTTTATGAGGTGACTAATTCTTTCTTAGTCTGGCTGAAGACTTTAAACTTAGCACTTCTTGGGAGGTAACCCATGCTCGTGCGACACGGTAATATCTTTCCTTAACTCCTTTCCTTCGATTGGTAACAGTTTCTCCTTGTTCATATATTTAATAATTCATCTTTAGAACATTGAGGACAATGTTAGATTTAAGTTTGGGGTAAGGGAGAAACTTTTAGATTTGTGTAAACGAAAATTTGGAAACTGATTTTCACCAGTTTTTACCGTAGACAATGTAGGTTAATGTCAAGTTTATCATAATCCTTAGACATGTTAAGTCATTAACAACCAAGTTTACGTTCCCTTTTAACAGTATGAACAATTTCATGGCAAGTAAAACATTATCATAAATTTTCCTTTGAAGGACAAATGCACTCTGATTAACGGAAATCAATTTATCCGTCAATGGTTTGATCTTATTAGCCAAGGTTTAAAAGATAACTTTATACACAAAGTTATAAAGTCTGATAAGTTTAAATTGATGAATCTTATTATTCATTGTGAATTTAGGAATACAAATTATATTATTATGGTTCAACCGAGTACTATATGACCATTATCAAAGAAATTGTTCACCATGCTAATAACAATAGGGCCTACAATGCTCCAATATATATGGAAAAGTTTAACCAGTTAAACCATCGTGTCCATGGACTTTTCTTCAATTATTTGAAAAGCAGCAAATTAATCACCTCATTAGAAATATGTATATTTAAGGTAACATTATCGTGCAAGTTGATTTTGCAAGGAACAACTCCCAAAGTTTCTTCTTGAAAGTGCTAAGTACCAGAAGTATAGATGGTTTTATAATAGACATTAAAAGAATTTCCTATTCTAACTCTATAGGTGATATTTATCCATTGTCATTCTTTTTTATCCATTGAATATTGTTTCTCTCACTAGTGCAAAATGGGTTTTTTAAGTCTGTTTGGTCTTTATAAAAACGACTTCCAGGGGTTTATTAACACATTGGTCTCCCAAAGGAAGACGTTTCCAGAAGAAGAAAAAACACGGAAAAGTAAATCGAGCACTTGCGGAAGACGTAATAGGGTATTTTAGTAAAAAAATAGATCTCCCTTTACATGGTCCAGAACTCTATCTTCGTTCATTTTATATCTCCTCCCAAACAATCTCTCAGAGTTCTCTTATTTCCTTTGATTCGTGCTATGAAACCAATTTCTGTTCTCGGCGAGATGAATCATGAGCCTAGATCAAAAGCAACCCAAAAAACCCAATCTTTCAGCAGAAATCAAAAACCCTACCTCAAAATCGAAACCCATGTATCAGCAAAAATCAAAAGCATTGTAATCCAAGATCTACTTGCTCCTGAAATCATCAAGGTAATATCAATCTTGTTCTTCTTTCATAAATTTGATATACTTTTGGTATTATTAACGATTTTAATTTCTCTTCATCTTCTCTCGTTTTTGCAGTAAGGTGTTTCCTTTTTTATTTCCCCCTACAATTGAACTCCTCAAACGGGTTATAGATCTCTTCTCCTAGTGTAAGAAACAAAACCTCTAAATCTAATTTTGAACATAACTATAATTTTATTTTATCTTTAACCCTAACCGATGTTTTTTTTTTTTGAGTCTTTTAGGTCGAAGAAATCATTTGCAAGTTCATAAAGAAGGGTTTAACCGCATCATGGCTGGTATTAGTTTCATGATTCTCACGGTATTGCTCAAGTTAATAATGTTTTCTTGGTATTTTTTCTGTTTTATTCAAATTGATTTGTTTGTATATAATGTTAATCTTGTTTGCATAAAGGTGGGTTTAGGTTTTTGAATAATGGGTTTTCTTAATTTTAGGTAAGGTGCATTGCTTACAGCCTTGAGACAATCAAAAGAAGTGGGGATAAAGGAAGTAAACTAGGTGAAACTACACACCCATTTGTTTTCGTTTTTTTTTTGTGGTAAAGATGTAGAGAAAATTAATTATTTTTTTTGTGAGTGTGGAATTTGTTTGACTGTAAGGGTTTGATATAGTGTGTTCTTTTTGTGTTGATTGTTAAAAGAAATCAAGGCTTTGTTATACCGATGATTTTGTTAAGCTTATTTTTTGGTTGATTAGTTCTATTATACTAGTTATGCAATTGTTAATTTGTGGACTTCTCTAATCTTCTATGAGAACTGTATAAATATAGATACTCCTTCCGTCCGGGAATAGGTACCTATTCATCTTTAAATTTTATTCGTTATTAGATGACTTATATCATTAAACAAGAAGATATTTCTAAAACTATTATTTTAATTAATTATTTTTAGCATAAGAAATATGTATAATTTGATAGCCATGTTTATATTCGTTATGTAGGTGTTTTAAAATGCTTTTCAATAGTATAAAGTTTACGAAAATCCGTCGTGTATTTTGAGAGATAAATCAAATCTAAATTTTACTAATTATTATCCATAAGGGTATAATTATAAAAAATACTTAAAAATATTTTTCTTTCTTCCTTGCCTTAAGAATTTTGCAAACTTAAATTAGGTCACCTATTTCCGGATGGAAAAAGTATCTTGGGGATGGGTTTTTATTTTTAGAGTAATGGGGTTGGAGAAAGGGTTTTATTCTTCGTGTTTGCTTTTTTTAGCCCTAAATATACTAGTGTTTTGTGTTCTCTCTGTTGGTTGCAGTCAATTGTTGTGCTATCATGCTGTAAGAGATTACTAATGAAGATCTTAAAGCTTTCAGAATAATAACTAAGAGAATCTCAATCCCTGTTCTTATCTATCCACCAATATCCTATTATAACTTATATCCTTTGTGTACAACAATTACCTAACTTTGCGGGGATTTTGTTGTTGTAGGATCTCTTATGTTGAAGGTGAATATTTGTCAATTTGCAAAGAAGGGCTTAACCCACCTGAGATTTTGTCAATAAACTAGTGAGCAGACAAATGGGGCAGACCCTGGAGTGGATTTTTGATGGTGGAAGAATGGGTAATTGCGGATGGCTAATGGTACTCTAGTTTGACGTGAATGAGCATCATTTGGATTTAGGTAAAGTAAACCCATTACATTTAGGAGCCTGATCTTTTGAATGGTTTGTTGATGGCTAATTTCAGCGATTAACTGAATGCATATGAAATGTTCATTGAAATGTTTTTATGAGAATTTGGTCGGTCAGATTTATTAGACTGCACTTTTCACCCTCTTAGTATTCCAATTAGCTCTGGAATATTTCTGAAGACTTTTATAAACGTCTGCTGCCTTTTTTGACAATATAAAATTACAGTTTCTGTATGTATATATTCAACAATATAAAATGCCCTTGGCTTGCATAGTTATAGTCCCTTTACTAGTTTTAATGTTAAATACATCTAACTACCATGAGGTTTAACGATTAGTGGAAACTTCAAACAGATTTTTATTTGGTTTCAGTGGGTTTACGCGACTTTGAGAGTATTACTTGACGTTTATCTCTGTTTAACAGTGTAAATTTCTTTGTTGTGTGCAATGAACTAGTGTTATTCATGCATGAAAGTTTGATTGATTCTCAGAAGATTGATCATTTTGACTGTTTTATTTCAGGTGGGAGACGAAGATGGGACGGCAAATAAAGATGAAAATGCATTTTCATGGAGGTGCATCTTGGACCAAAAATACCAACAAGCTATCGATATTGCAATTGAGTGCATCAGGTTGGAGAAAGTTTATGAAGCTGTAACTGATTTGTTTTGTTATGTATATACAATGAAGTGGGTGTATGTTCAAGTTTTTATATATTTTGAACTTGGGTAGTTGTTAGATATTGAAGTGTAAATTGAATCCAGCTTTCAATATTAATGTTTACTTTGTTTCCATATTAATTTGAGTTTTAATTTTGATACCGATTTTATATTAGCTTAAGATTCATCTGATTCAGCTGAATCAATTTTCATACTTTTTATAAAATTTGATCAATATAACGACGGCCTGTTCAGTGTTATTGAAGACAGTCGTATTTGAAAACTTTAACGAATACCAGAGACAGTCGTTTTGAGAAATAAGACTGCATATCTAGGGATACCAGACGCAGTCGTTTTTCACGATTTTAAGTGTCCTTCCAGCAGACGTTTTTGTTGCATTTTTCCACTGGTGTCTTTCTTGTAAACAAAGTGATTTTATGAAAAACAAATTGTATTCCTGTCTCCATTATGCAACTACTTTTCCCTAGACTTATCCTTCTAGTAAATTTTCTCTAGGGCATTCAGATGGGAAAGTTTGTCTAATAGGATTTGAATGGAAGATAAATTTTCTGGATGGTGATATTGGATGTGCAAAATATCTGTTTGGGCTTTCTTCACATTTTGAAAGATATTGCCAAAGGACTCCATATTCCAGTATACCAATTTTAGTCTTATTCATTTTCATTTTAAGATTAATCCTACATGATCTCTTCCCAAGCATATTCTATAACATCCTTGCAAGAAGGATTAATTATCCATATAGATTTAAATATATATGGATTCCTAACATGCTATTCAGGATGGTTCAAATTAACTTGCATGGGAAAATGATCAGAGTTAATCCTAGGTGATGAGTAACAACAAGGAAACACAATTTCAACAATAGCGTTAAAAAAACCTATCAAGTCTTTCTAACATAAGATTATTATCTTGCATATTAGATCAAGTATGTTCAGGACAAAAAAAAACCAAGATCAATAAGAGCAAATTTAGTAGAATAATTCATTAAATTATGTAGATCAGCTAGTTCTAAGGGCATACCACCTAGTTTTACCTCACTACTTAGAAGGCTATTGAAATCACCCAAAATTATCCAAGGATCATTGTTCGGTGGAGGGATGAATTTATTGATTTTGTCCCAAAAAACGTTTCTCATAGATTATTTAGATTCATCGTATATGAAAGTTAGATGACAAATGAGATGTTGAAAGTTAGATGACAAATGAGATGAGATGAGCATATGTGGTGTTATAGAATCACTCGGTCAAACTTATAAGTTTTGGTATGTCAAGCTTGTTGTCAACGTTAAATGAACAAAAATATATCTTAATTTATAATGTACAAAAGTCAGTCTAAGACTATGACTAGAGCATGGTAATTGAGTATCGGAATTCATCGAATAACTATTGAAGATTAAAGACTGGAGAACAACGGAAGACATCTGCAAGGACTTCATCAACAAAGGTATGTGAAAACTGAAAATCCTATTCACTTATTATTTTTAACATTCTATCTACTGAGGCAATGCCGTACGGCTTAACTATAATTGATGAATAGCAAAAAAGAAGTTTCGAGTTCAAGCGTGTACTTGAAAATTTTAGAAACATGAATTCAAGCATTGGAGAATCATTGGTTTATCACTTTTTAGGTTGAGAACTATTTATTGTTCGAAAAACTATGTCTACGGAAATATAAACCTAAAAATATCAAGAAGCACCAAGTTTTCAAAATTGTTCACAAACTGGTTTACAAAGTTGATATTTCAATTCACGAACTGGTACAAAATGTGGATGATCCTGAACACTTTCGAATTTGCTCTATATTTATATACTGATTTTTAGTTCGCGAACGGTAACTTTTGGGTTTGTTCTTGGACACTTCGAGATATGCTCATGTACACAAACTGACTTTTCAGTTTCCAAAATGTACACTTTTGAGTATATTTTTGTACACTTCAATTAACTCATGTACACAAAGGGATTTTTCAGTTTGCAAACTAGCATGATTTTAGGTGTTACTGAACTTCAATATTGCTTGATGGTTCACGAGCTCTATAGGCATATTTTGTGGGCTAACTTTTGTACATGGGTCTTTAACCAACAAATACGCGGTTGCACATTCTTCTTTATAACTCAAGGAAAATTCCTCACATGCTTATATGGTTTCCATTCTTTGGGAATCATTTTGTATTTAGAAGTTAAGTTAGTTTAGGATCAAAGTAGTTCGTAAACATGGAATCTAGTTCGCGGACTTGTTTTTACCTCAAGATAACAATTACTTGGGATTAAAGGAATTCGTAAATATGGGAACTAGACGAACTTACTTTGTCCCCAAGAAATCAATTGCTTGAACTTTAAGAAATCTCTATTTATTCATCATTATAAATAGAGGACTCTCTGCTACCTAGATTATTAATTTTGGCATGTGATGGGATTTTAATTTTATACCGTAAGAGCACGGCTGTCGTTGAGACAGTATGCAAGCACAGTTCGTTCCACGGGGATTTTAGAAGTGCAATTTCTAGTTTTTAATTAACTAATGTGCTAATAACAAAACTAATGATTTTTAATGAATAAATAAAATAAAATAAAAAGATAAAATAACTATACAAATTAATCAACTAGGAAGAGAAGTCTAGGGTTTGGATTCCACTACTTCCGATGTTGGTAATTCAAACTTAATATCCTAAACACAATACTCTCAAATTACTCAAAACAATGTTACCCAATCTCATGTTTTAGAAAATAAAACGATTAAAAATATTTAATCGACTTGTGTCGTTGTATAAAATATAATCTCCTTCGCTTATAAAAGATCAATAGCTTAAAACTATTCAGAACAATTATTATAAAGCTTTATTAGAAGAGAAATTATTAAACATTGACTAGCACAAATAATAGAGTAAATTGTGTCTAAGAAATTAACTATTGAAAATACACATTAAAAATAGCTTCCTCCTACACCCTAGAAAAGAAGATTAGTCACTCATAGAGATAGGAATAAAAGAAAATTGATTAAACAAATAAAATTTATTAAATATGAAAAGCTTATAATTTTTCTTAATTTCTTTATCGATTTAACGACACACTCCAAGAATAGTAAAAAGAAGAACTAACCAGTTTCGTTGATAAAAGCTTAAAACCTTGTAAAGAATTTACGACTGACTTCAGTCCCAGCTGAATAAGCATGACTTTATTGTGTATTAAAGCCCAGAAACTGTCGTTGGAACTGTTAAAGAAACCGTTGTTGTAACCCTTTAATTCAAAGGATATTGCAACGTTTTCAGCGATAGTCCGCAGGCGCCTTATGTTCTTCTTTTTCTTCTTCTTCTTTCTCGAGCTGAGCAGCAACAGATTTTCTGATTTTTTTGTTTATTTTCTACTGGACAAGCCAGCCTCCCTAATGCTTCTATTCGACCCTCTATTTATAGTGGAACACCTTTCAACCATCAAATCTCATAAAATCTTCTTTATTTAATCATCCAAATCTCGGCAGATGGTAATGCATATATTTTCTTCTCTTTCTCGATTCTGTTTGAAAGGTATCTTGATTGTTTCCTTCTAGCTTCGCAAGTATATCTTGACGTTGTTTCCATATCTTGTTGAGACATGATATTTTTCTAATCATACCCGAGATAATCTTTCCTTCTCGGTGAAATTCTTCTCGTTGGCGGAGTTTAGCGAAACAATAAATACCCGAGAATATCTTCCCTTGTTTAAATACTATTATCCTTTTTTTACTTGTTGAGATACTACCTACCAAACCCGAGAATATTTCTTTAGCTTTTCCAACTGTGTTTAGAAAACAAATATTTACGAGATTTTTCTAGGTTGTTTTCGAGTGTCCAATATTAGTACACCTCTTCTTAATATGGCAAGAGTTTATTCTGCCTTAAACTCTTGCAAGATTTTTCTATCCAATTCGCACGGTTTGGGAAGGAAAATTTCCCGCCAAATTCTATGTTTGAAATTAAGAAGTTGGGTGCCTTTAACCAAGCATGGGTGCATTTATCCATTCAGGTGGGTGCCTTTAACACGTTTTCGAGCCGCTTTTTCCTCAAATGTTTATTCTTAGAAAATACCTACAAACACAATAAAAATACAATATTAATATAAAAATCGAGTAATAGCAATATAAATATGAGCTCAAATAAGACATGTAAATGTGTCTATCAGCATGTTGTGTCCTAGTAGCGGCTAGAGTTGTCCTCTAAATACCTAGGTTTCTTTATGAAAATGTGATAGGTTATGAATTTTAATGTCTTCACTAAGGGGTTCGTGAAGCCCGGTCAGACTATCTTTTAACTGATAGATCTTGATATCTGGACTCTGATCATTATCATCGTAGTTCTTGTCTATATTAAAGTCCGACTCTTCATTTAAACATCCATTCAAGAATTATTGTATGAGAAACAAGATTGATTGAAACTACAAAGAGTTCTTCGTCTTTAATTATGTAGTTACACAAGATTGACATCTAAACTTGATTTAGATTGATCTTATGAGGTATATTTAATTCGGTATCTCTATAAGTTTTTGAAGAGGTTAAACCCTAATTATTGAGAATTGTCTTGATAACTCTTTTTCTTTTGGAGTTCCATCGAAACTAAGATTTCTATTACCTTGATTGAAACATATTTAAATGAAATCAAATAGGTGTCTTGTTGGAGGCATGGTAGTACGAGTATTTAAAAGGACCGCGGAGCATCTTCTGAACAGAATTGGCATTCTGCTAGAAGATTTATAAGGGAAACTTCTAAATAGAACTTGGATTCTGCTAGGAGTTTTCCAGATGCTTGAATACAACTGAAGTAGGTTGATTTTATGGGTACACTTTGTCTATATTATATCTAGTCTAAAGTATGACAGTAGGAAAGAGGTGTAACAGCTTAAATCATTGTGTGTTCAGTATGGACTAGGTCCCAGGGTTTTTCTACAAGATTGTAGTTTCCTTGTTAACAAAATCTTAATGTGTTTGCTTTAGTTTTATTTTGGCATTTGAAAACAAATAAGTACGTTAATCAACCTTGAAAATTTCGATTCTTAAAAGATAGAACAATCAAGACTTACTCTTGGTTGAATTCGGATCTTGAAAAATATCATTATAGGTTATCCTTGGATATTGATTTTTGAGATCCTCCAAGGAATTTGTCTTATAGGTTCACGAAAGAAAAGTTGGTAGCGCACTAGGTTCCCTCTCCTTTTCAATTGGTATCATAGCAGGAAAACACCTTAAGACCTAATAAGTTTTTGTTTGTAGCGATCCAAACCTATAAACATGATTTGAATTTTTTTTCAATTCTTGTACCACCATGATTTGATGGCTCTAATTACTTATGGTGAAAAATTCTATGTGTTGTTTATACAAGCTAAAAGTTTCAAAGCTTGGATCTAAGTTGTCAAAGGTTACAAACGCCAATTATTGTTGTGAATGGTGTAGAAAAGTTTAAAGAACTTGAAGACTTTGACGACGTTAATATTGAGAACTCAAAGTAAAATTCAGAAAGGCTTAAC
Organism: Papaver californicum; assembly: GCA_023531435.1. Taxonomy (NCBI): domain Eukaryota; kingdom Viridiplantae; phylum Streptophyta; class Magnoliopsida; order Ranunculales; family Papaveraceae; genus Papaver; species Papaver californicum. The sequence continues at coordinate 381,678 of JAJJMC010033286.1, read as the reverse complement.
TCTATCATCCACTCCATAAGCCAAGATCTCCAACATCATGTGGCAATATCTGAAACTTCAAAATAAGCTTCGGATATATTGGAGACTGTGTTCAAAGGGAATACCACATAGAAAGAAGCAAGGCTTCAAAACTTAACTTTTGACTGGGAAAACCTTTGTATGTCTAATGATGATACATATGATGAATTTCACCAAAAAGTCTATCAGATAATTAATTCCTCATATTCGTTAAGAATAATTAGTACCGAGAAAGATATTGTGTGTGAAATTCTCTGGTCTCTACCGTCAAGATATGAGTCTAAAAAGTATGCCATCACAGAAGCAAACGATCTTTCAAATCTAACAAGGAGTGATCTAGTCGGTAAACTAAAGATCTTTGACAATGAACACCAGTCTTCAAAAGATATAAGTATTTTTCTTACAGATGTGAAACAACACTAGCTCCTCTTAGCTCATATCCCTTTGTGAGATTTCTAAAATCCGAGAAAACAATTTTCCTTGAAAAGATCGCTTTTGTTGTTCTCTTTGAGAATGACATCAAATGGGGGAGAATTCAATATTAAATTTGTGCTGAATTAATGTATCTTTGTGGGGAGTGCGAATGTGGAATTTTAGGGGATAATTGTACATAGAAACCTCCTTGGTGAAGATGGTATGTTGTAAAACTTAGTGGAATCATCTTAAAAAGCTGGTATGTTATATTTAGTCTTGATAATTTCTTAGGCGTAGTTCATTATGATCCTTATTCTGAATACCTTTGTGAATTTATGACAAAAAGGGGGGAGAATTATTAAGTAGTGATCTATTGAAACAGATGATTTACGGAGCAATATCTAAGGGTGAGGTAAGCGTCGAATTTAGCAAAAAAAAATAAGTAAAAACTAAGGGTGGGAACATATCACTGTAGTATTGCTTTAAAGTTATGGTATAATAGACTTTGAAGTAGGTAAAATACTACGCACTGGCAAAACAACTTGATTAGATTGATTGTTCATTCTAAATACTCTAACTTGAGTATACCCATAAGTTGTCATTAAGCTAAGGATCTTCAACAAAAAGGTGTTGAACGAACACATGCATAACCATAGAAAAACTTGAAAAACGAAAAATTCAAGAGATGTCGAAGATTCAAAAAATCAAGAAGCATTATGGAGATTGAGATAAAACTTCACTTTTTATCTAAATCCGTATGTAATATATTGTTTTGTTATTAAAATTGACAAAGGGGAAGACTGTTAGAGTATCGCTCAGGAAAACTCACAAGTTTTGCTATGTCAAGCTTGTTTTCAGTGTTAGATGAACAAAACTATTCATTTATAGTCTGATAAACTCAGTCTCGGACTAGAAAGGGAGCATGGTAGTTGTGTGTAAAAATTCACCGAATAACCCTTGAAGATTGAAGACTGAAGAACAACGATGGCATTCGCAAGGACTTTATCAACAAAGGTATATGAAAACTGACTATCTTATTTACTTATTATTTCTACCACTCTATCTACTGAGAGTCTGAGACAATCTCGTATGACTTTAGTATAATTGATGAATTACAAAGAAGAAGTTTCGAGTTCAAGCTTGTACTTGACAAATTTTGAAACGTGAATTCAAGCATTGGAGAATCATAGGTTTGTCGCTTTTTAGGTTGAGAAGGATTTAATATTCGAAAAAATATGTCTGCGAAAATATAAACCTAAAAACATCAAGAAATACCAAGTTCACTAACAGATTTTCAGTTCCCAAACTTGATTTTTTCAGTTTGCTAACTGGTTTACAAAGATGATATTTTAGTTCGTGAACTTGTACAAAATCTTGATGTTCCTGATTTGTTCTCTATTCGCAAACTGATTTTTTCAGTTCATGAACGGTACACTTTTGGGTTTATTTCTAGACACTTTGAAATATGCTCATGTACACATAGGGCTACATATCGGTCGGTCGGTCCATTTTTTTTTTGTCAAAACCAGCCACCGAGCCGACCACCCCCTCGGTTCTCAGAAATAAAACCAATACCTATCTGACCTACACCCGGTTCAGTTTTTAAACCTGTCTGAGTCGGCTCAATTTTAATCAGTTTTTTTTCGATTATAAACCGATTCCATCTGAAGATCACAAAATACTAAGATCACATTAAGATCATATCAAGATTCCAAGAAAAACACTAAATCTCCTCCAGATTTCTAAATCAGAAAGTCCACAAAAAAACACAAAAATTATAAGAAATCTAATTAACAAGTTTTTCTAGCCAAATAGAAAATACCACAATTACCCTGATCCCTGCAGATCGAACCTTTCTTGTTCTTCACCTTTGCCTCCATGAATAAATCACTAGAGTTAAAGTTAATTTGATTCTAGTCCTAGTACAGACAAAAGCAGAGGCAAGCGCACTGTTTCGAGTAAATTGAGAAACTTCATGATTGTGAACATCAACAAAGAGATCAATAAAATCACCTCTAACCCCTCTACTAGTACTTGTCGCCTTTATTTCTCTGAGGATTGGGTGGGTTTGTGGTGATAACTCTCGAGAGTGAGAGAGTTATTTATGTGACTGGAGAAGGAAGAAGAAGTAAACAGTGATTGAATAAGGTGGTGATTATGGTGAGTGGTGGTGGTAGTTGAGGTGAGTGGTAGCGGCGTCCATGATGGTGAAGAGTTTTCACTGAAGACCTAAGAAGGAGAAGAAGTGGAGGATAAGAAGTTAAGATGAATAGTTAGGGTTACATATATATATATATATATTTAAGTAATGGACGGCTAGGATTATGTTACTTAATATATTTAGATATATATTTTATGTCATAGATAAGTCGGTTCTTTCGGTACGGCTTGGCCGGTTATACACCTAATACCATATACCGAGCCGACCATCCTACGGTTCTGATTTTCATTACCGCTACCGACCGTTGGATACTCGTTTCGACTCGGCTTCGGTCTTGGTCCAGCCGGTTTCGTATCAGCTTGACGGTTCGGCTCGGTTTTTGTTCATCCCTATGTACACAAAGTTATTTTTCAGTTCGCAAACTGTATGTTTTTTAGTATATTTTTGTACACTTCAAATAACTCATGTACGCAAACTGATTTTTCAGTTTGCAAACTGGCATGACTTTGGGTGTTACTGAACTCCAGTGTTGCTTGATGGTTCACGAACTCTATAGGCTTATTACGTGGGCTAACTTTTGTACATGGGTCTTTAACCGAAAAATACGCGTTTGCACATTCTTCTTTGTAACTCAAGCCAAACTTCTCACATGCTTACATGGTTTCCATTCTTATGAATCATTTTATATTGAGAAGTTAAGTTTGCTTGGGATCAAAGTAAACATAGAAACTATTTCACGAACTTATTTTGTCCCTAAGAAAATAATTACTTGGGATCAAATTAATTCATAAATATGGAAACTAGTTTACGAACTTACTTTGTCCCCAAGAAATTAATTTCTTAAACTTTAAGCAATCTAGTCTTATTCAAATTCTCTGCAACTTAGAATCTTAATCCTGGCACGTTGTGTCCTAGTTGCGGCTAGAGTCGTACTCTAAAGACCTAGGCTTCTTTGTGAAAATGTATTAGGTTACGACTTTTAAAGTCTTCATTAAGGGATTCGTGAATCCCGGTCAAACTATCTTTTACATGATAAATCTTAATATCCGGAATCTGATCTTGATCATCGTGGTTCTTGTCTATTCTAAAGGTTTGTATCTTCTGTTATACGACCATTCAAGAACTATTGATTGATGAATAAGATTGATTGAAAATACAAAGAGTTCTTCATCTCTGCCTTTGTATTTCCACAAGATTGGCATCTAAACTTGATTTAGATTGATATTGTGAGGTAGAATCAATCAGGTATCTCTATAATTTTTTGAAGAGATTAAACCCTAATTGTTGAGAATTGCTTTGATAATTCTTTTTCTTTTGGAGTTTCCTCGAAGAGGAGATTTTCGTTACCTTGATTGAAATAAATCTGAAGGAAATCAAATAGGTTTCGTGTTATGGCTAGGGTATTACTAGTTTTCACGAAGGACTGTTGAGCATCTTCTAATGAGAATTGGGATTCTGTTAGGAGTTTTGCATGTACTTGAATTCAACTGAAGCACGGTGATTTTGTACACTTTGTCTCAATTACATCTAGTTCTAAGTTTAACAGTAGGAAAGAGGTGTAACAACTTAAATCAGTATGTGTTGATTTTGGGCTACGTCCCAGGGTTTTTCTACAAGATTGTAGTTTCCTCGTTAAAAAAGTCTTGGTGTTTTTGCTACTTTTATTTCCGTATTATAAATTCATTCTTAATGAAAGTAAAAGCAAATATTTATGTTAATCAACCTTGAAAGTTTTGGTTCTAGAAAGATAGAGCAATTATGACTTGCTCTTGTTGGAATTCAGATCTTAAAAAAGATCATTCGAGGTTATCCTTGGATATTGATTTTTGAGATCATCCAAGGAATTTTTCTTATAGGTTCATGAATGAAAAAGTTTATGGTGTACTAGGTACCCTCTCATTTTCAGAGTCATTAAAGGAGATACAGAAGCTAGCAGTGGGAACAAAAGAACGAGCAGAAAATAATGCGATGTCCAAAAGGGGTAGGTCAACATGTAAAGACAGGCCCGACACACGAGAAGGCACGAGAACATATTTGTGCATCCCGGAAGCAGATGAGTCACCCGTATCAAAACATTGGATCTTATTTGGTAAAAAAAACTTGGATTAACAGGTTATTATTTGCCTGCAAAAACATAAAAAGACAGTCAAAATGTAAACTACAAAACTAAATTGCATAAATGGATATGGTATCAACAACGGAGTTGACACCAAAATCTGGAATCCAGGAACATGTTGGTTCCAGATTATGGTTTTCACAAGCACAGTTTAACTGCATAACTACAAAATCAAAGAGTAACAACCCAAACTAAATGATAATACCATGAAAAGAAACTATTGACGCACTTCAACCTCCTCATGAAGAGATATATTCATTGTGGAAACTGAAAAACAAAACCAAAGTTACAGAATCGAAGTTGTCGCAAGATTATGAAGACAACATAACCAAATTGACTGCATAATCTAAAGTTATAAACAATAAAATCATTCTTTTATATTCATCTATATTATCTACATTCATCACTCATCATACAAGGAGTAACTAAATTAATGCAAATTCAGTAACTCGACAAAAAGGTCGAATACTGCATAAAGTTATGGAACTGCATACAAAATATTATTGCACTATGAAGTGTGATATCAAAATCAGCATACAAACACGCATTATGCATCTACAAAAATATTCACAAACATCAGGTACACACAAAAAATATAAGAATCATACTTGTAAATGAAAATTCGAATAATATTAGCCTCAATATGAAAGCAGTGAAGATAATCAACATATCCATCTCGTAATCGAACACATACAAAACAAACAAAAAAATAACACAAATGTGGTTAGAATTTTAAACACGCAACAAAATTAGAATAAAAAATATCTAAAATAAAACAAAACATAATACTCCCTCCGTTTCAGCAAAAGTGATAGTAACACTTTTGCTGAAACGGAGGTAGTATCTGTTTCAGAGATGAATCAGTAATCTCGAGTTAAAATCAAAATTGAACTAAACACAATCAGAATGAAATCAACACACAATCTCTCATTCTTCAGCTTTGATTAATCAAACTCGTATGTATCACTCAGAATCTTCAACTCTGGATTTCTCTAAATGTTCAAACTCTGAATCAAATCTCTTATTCTAAATCTTAAAACTCAAAATAAAATCTCTCGGTATTTCTGAATCTAAATTCAAGATAAATCAAATATACTAGAAAAATCGAAACATAATCTCTATCTCGATATCCTGAATTTTTCAATAAAATTGAAATTACTGTAATTTAGACGAAACTTTCTGATGATGATTATGAAGCTCAAATTCTGTATGAAATTTGCGACAAAAACCTCTCTCAAAATTAGAAAGAAATCACCACCAAAATTTGTTTCTTTTTCTCAAATTTAGATGGATAGTTACTAACGGATAATTTAGAAACATACCTAATATATATGAGGATATTCTGGCATTATTGATTAAATAGATTTTTTTTAGAAGAAAATCCAACTCAATTATACCCCTTGAGGATATTTTTAGTAATAAAATTTATTGGAATCAATTAATAAAAAAGACACATATCAATATATCATCTTTTCCTATACCTCCATCATAAAACATCTCCATCAAAAATTTATCTTTTTATACCTTTGTTTGCAAGTCCGTTTTATTTGTCTCTAACCAGATAGACCAGCACATCGTAGCTGGGATGAAAGGCACTAACGCCTCTTTAAAAACCCTTCTCTCACCTAACCATAAGTGCCAACGAGGTTAATTACAGTCACTGAATGAGATAATAGCCTCAGCAAACTAACCTCGTACAGAACGGAAAGTAATCTCCGAAAACGCTGACCAACACCAGAAAAATCATATCTTTGTTTGCAAATGCACTCGATATTTCCAAAGCCATGTATAAGACATGTGAAATAAATTTGTTACTATCTCGTCAATTTATGGATGATTATCTTTCCACCTTTTATATGCGCCAAAAAGTAAAAAATAAAAACTCTTCCTCTATTTTCCCAGAACTACTACTAATGGTACTCCTTTTCCAGCTAAAAACTTTTACTTATACAACCGTAAATTAAAAAAAATCCGCTAAATAACATAATATAATGAGAATTGCATTAGTATCTTTGTTCTAGAAATAATCAGGGCACTCATCAGCACTGAATCAAATATTCCTTAAGCTTCAATTGCTTTTTCAATCGTCACTGTTTTGTAACAATTCTCACTCTATATCGCACTTCTCTCTCACGAAGCTTCCTACTCCAATTCTCACGATATATCGCAATATCCTCGCACTTTATAAACGTTATATATACGCTGCATTCCTTCTGTTTCCCTTGTTGATCTTAAAAAAGAAAAATCCAATGGCATACGTCAACTTCGTTGCCTTGACCAAAGAATGGGGATAAGAGAAAATGTAAGAACTTGAAGACTTCCATGGCATTGACTGAATATCTTTTATGTTGTCTGGATTTGTATATATAAAGGGGTTCGAAGATCACTGGAATTGCACAGCAAAAATCACTTACTAGAGTTTAGAAGAAGAAAATGAATCTGCTGCTTCAAGTCCTAACGAACACATCGCTATCACACAATATTTTGATCCTTCTTGTTTTCATCTTCTCACTGTTGGCTTTGTTTGGCCAAAATCTGAGAGGAAATAAAGATGGCAAGACAGAGAAGTATCCACTAGGTCCAACTAGGTTTCCTCTGATAAGAAACCTGCATCAGATTACTGAACTACCACATGTATCATTTAAGAAACTTTCTGATAAGTATGGACCTATAATGTTTCTTAAACTAGGCTCAATTCCAACCTTGGTGGTCTCTTCTGCAAATATTGTGAAAGAGATGTTTACTGCACACGATCTCATGTTCTCCAACAGACCCATGTTATATGCAGCAAAGAAATTCTCTTACGAGTTTGTGGATGTAACTTTTGCTCCTTATGGTGAGTACTGGAGGGAAGTTAGGAAGATAACAATGGCGGAACTGTTGAGTGTGAAAAGGGTTCAATCGTTTCGCGCTATCAGGGAAGAAGAGGTGGCTGCGCTGATTCAACTCATTCATGGATTTTCTTCTTCTCCGGCCCCGGTAAATTTAAGCGAGATGATACTTTGTTTTGTTAACAACGTCATATGTCGAGTTGCTTTTGGAAGGAAATATGAGGAGGAAATAGATATCAACGGCAAGAGTAAGTTTCACAGACTTATTAAAGAAACGACTTATTGGCTGGATTCTGTGTGGCAGACTTCTTCCCAAGGTTGGCTTGGATACACAAGATTGATGGAAGGGAAGCAAAACTAGAGAAGACATTCAGGCAAATGGATGATTTCTATGAGAAAGTAATAGATAAGCACCTTAATCCAGAGAGACACACACCTCCAGTTGAAGACCTTGTTGATGTGCTGCTTCGGATTCAGAAGAATCCTGATCAAGGCATCACTCTAAGTAGAGAACAAATTAAGAGGGTTATCACTGTAAAGTCTTTATCTTTTCTCCATTTCTTTCTCCTCTTCATTCTTATTCCAACTTGTTCCTTGTTTCCTTCAAATTATGTTTGTTATTTAGTCAACTGCTTAATTTATACAGGACATATTCGGAGCAGGAAGTGATACTTCTTCTGCAGCAATTTGGGCTATGACAGAACTGATAAGGAACCCTGAAGTCATGAAGAAAGCACAGGAGGATGTGCGAAGAAGCATCGGAGGTAAAGAGGTGGTAGAAGAAAGTGATCTTCCTAAACTGAAGACTGAAGTACTTGAAACTAGTAACTAAGGAGGCAATGAGACACCACCCTCCTGCACCATTATTAGTTCCACGAGAAACTACCCAAAACTGCACAATCAAGGGATACCACTTTCCAGCAAAAACAAGGGTGTTGTTGCTGCAAAAGCAATTGGAATGGACCCAAAAATTTGGGAAAACCCAACTGAATTCCAACCAGAAAGATTCTTAAATAATGACATTCATGTCAAAGGACAAGACTTCGAGTTGATACCCTTTGGGGTTGGGCGGAGGGGGTGCCCTGGTGTTAACTTCTCTGTAGTGCTAGTTGAGCTCGCCCTGGCAAATTTACTTTATTTTGTTGACTGGAAATTGCCCTCTGGGATGAAACCAGAGGAAGTATATATAAAAGAAGCGGATGGTCTCACAATGCACACGAAGATTCCTCTTTGCCTGCTAGCTGAAACTGCAACCACATGCAAGATTGCGTAGGAAACCATGTTGTCTTTTCTTTCTGTGTTATTATTATTTTTATATATGAATCAACGCCTGGGGAATTGAAGAATTAAAAAATAAGACAACCAGCGGTTACCTATATTTTCATGTAAACAAATTAGTATTTACTTAGATAAGGGGTTCTGCGAGCTCCATGTCATTTGAATTCAGTTGTTGTGTATCGGGTTGTTGGTATCCTACATAGTTCAGCCCCAACCATTGCCAGGGCCAGCATGCATATCTCTGTCGGGTCCGATTTCTTGAATCTTCTCTAGTATCAGACTCTTCAAGCTGCTGAGACAGTTCCTCTAGTCTCTCTCTCAGCCTTGAAGCCCGCAAGTCTGCTAACCTCAATGACTTCTCTGCTGCATCTCTAACGGCCATAGCTGCAGCTGCTGTTTCTTCTTTAAATTTGAGCTTTTCCTCAGACTCCAACATAGCCTGTTTCATTTCGTCTAATTCCTGCCGTAGAACTGACAACTGCCAGAAATGCAATCTAAACTATTAAGACAACCATTTAGGTGTAAAATTCATCATAAATGTAGAAGTAAATAAAAACATCTACACTAACCCCAAGCCACAGCAATATTAATAGCAATGATGATCACAACAAGAATATTATTAAGCTGAAATTGAATTACAATACCATAATACAGAAAATTAAAAGATGTATAAGACTGCCAATGTTACAGTGCTACAATGTGAGGAAGTAGCATTTCGAGAAATAAACTAAATTGAAGGATACCTGTGCTAGAAACTCTTGCTCCACAGATCTTCCAGCTGCAGCTTCTTGCTCTGCTGCCACTTTCCATCTTGCAATTTCTTCTTCTGCAGCCGCAATGTCCATCATAAGGTCTTCAACCTTAAAACACAAATAAGTCGATCAGCAAATGACGGAAGAAACGTGAATTCCCACTAAGCATGTAGAAAACAAAGTGCCTTTATGCTTGTGGAATGCCCTCCAAGCATGGATACTTTAAAACACCGTACTATCTGATATACAAAATGTCAAAAACTATAGCAAGAAAGTAAATATACAGTTTAACAGTGACCAAGGAACAACGAGTAAAGAAGTATTACACTTTGATTAGCCACACTCTCCTTCTCTTTAAGTTCTTCTATCAGAAGCTTTCTTTGGCTGAGCTCCTTGTCTTGAGCCTCCACTTGAGCTTTAAGTTGATTTGATTGTGAGCTTTATTCAGACCAGAGAATGTAAATATGAGTAATATTATTTCCACAAGGGGTCAAAAGCTTATTCTAAACGAAATATAAGTACCAAACGCAAAGCATACACAACCCAAGTTATCGCCCCCATTTCAGATTTCTTGTTTTTCTTTTTATCTTTCCTTTTCTTTTTGATATACTCAACCAGTTCATGTGTTTTTGTCGGAAACTAAACACAAATCCTAACAAATACGAAAAGACAACGAATTCAAGTTTACAGTAAGAAAAAGGCCAAACGGTCCTGGATTGATAAACAGACAAAATGACCTGAGGTGAGAACCAGTGACGCTCTTCGTTTTGATTCTTTTGCTAGTAACCCATATAGTGTGACCCATGTAAGTAAGGATAGTTGAAACTAGCATAATGTGACTCCATCTAATAGTCTACGTTGTCTGAAGCCAAAACTAGATGAAGGGGAACTTGTCTGTCTGGTTGATAGGCAACACAAATTTCACTATTCGTTCCATATCCTAATATAAAGTTAACCCTGAATACCAATTAACTGGAGAAGCATAGATGCAGTCAAGAGTAAACGATCAAATCTGAGGATGGTACCTTAGTTCTTCAACAGAATGATGCAGATCAATGATCTCAAGCTGGGACGCATTGACAATTTTCTCCAGAGCTCCAGCCTATATAATTTAAGAAGAAAAAAGAATAAAATTCATGTTGGAGAATAAATAGGGTTATGAAAGTACATTTGCGATTGATCGCCATTCACTGCAAAAATGAGAAGTCTTTACCAGGGTATAAACTTCATCCTCCTCTATCTCCTCGGCAGCCTGTTTTCCAATAGATTCCATATTATCACCATTCCCATATAGACTAGCGAACCTGACATCTAACCCTGCCTCTCTTAAACCATTTTCTGCAACTTGTAGGACCTCACTTGTCTTGGACGAATGATCCAATTTCATCTTTCTTGATAGAGCACTTCTGAGTAATGTCCCAATATGGCTTTTCTCCTTCACCAATCGAGCAACTGTCTCACTTAAATCTTTTGCTTCCCGGCCTTTCTCTTTCACTTGATTCCTGACTTTCTCCATAGTAATCTTTATTAGCTCAGAAACAGATTCCATCCCAGCCAAAGAAGCACGTAAATTCTCATCCATATCCATTTGTGGAAGGAACATAGAATGCGACAATTCTGAATAATCTAATTTATTCCCATCAACTAATTTTATAATATCATACAATTGTTCATGTATGTTAGAAATGTACTTCAACTGCTCACTCTGTAACGGCCTCTGCAATTCCATCTTAGATTCTAAATTCTTAAGCTTACCATCATAATCATTAACCAGTTGCTTCAGCTCTCCCACTTCTTTGTCTGCCACATTTAGCTCCTCGCTCATCTCAGACACCTTTATTTCTTTATCGGAAAGCGACTTCTCTAGATTCTCTATTCCGGAAGCTTTTGCAGCAACCTCCTCCCTCAATCCACTAATTGCTGCTTCAAGCTGAGAAACCTCAATAGCAATCTCATAATTCCGATGATCCATCTGTTCACGGGCATCATTTCTAGACTTTGTTGCAGTATCAATCTGCTTAAGAAGTTCCTCAACTATCTCATTTGTCCTCTTCATGATTCCATAAGCAACCGCTGGCAACCCAGAATACTTCTGTGATCTAGGAAGTCCCCCGGCAGAGAAATTTTTAAAATTACTCACTTCCCCTGAAATCTTCTCAATCCCAGTCACAAGCAACTGGGCCGAAGCTTCAATCTCCGACCTCGTTGAATCTCTAGCCTTAACCACCTCATCAAGCTCTTGTGCACTCTCATCTCTCTGCTTCAAAAGCTCATCTTTCAACCGTACAACTTCTTCTAATTCCCTTACAGTCTTCTCATTCGAACTCAGAGCTTCTTCCTTTCCTATCACTGCTTCATCTCTCTGCCTCACACTCTCATCTCGCTTCTTAATTGCCTCATGAGTCAACGCCTTTAATCGATTAAAGGAAACTTGAAGTTCAGATTTTGCCTTTTCGGCAACTTCTCTTGCTTTTCTCTCTCTATCTAGCTCACTTACGACTTCTTGAAATCTCTCTACAGGAACAACACTTTCTTTCGAAGATGAATGAGTATCTAACACGATCGGAATTGGATCGTCTCCCTCCATATCGCTTAGAACTGAATCAGAATTATCATCACTAGTAGCCATTTCAAAATATAAAAAATTCCCCCAATTCACTAATCAAGAGCAATCAAAAACATAAATTACCGAACTCTTGAATCATGCCCACCTCCCAATCAGTTGAATTCTAAACAAAGACCCTAAAATCTCATAAAAAAAAAAGTCCTTCGAGAAGAAAACAGAAACCCTACAAAACAAAAAGAAGAGATTATATAGGTATAAATGCAAACACAAATAGATCATAAACTTGGATTGATATGAGAAAGTAATGAACATTGATTTGATTTATTTTTGATCGGTAAAATTATTGAACATTGATTGAATTGAGCGACAATTAAAAGAAAATTTTACCTGAAATTGGCGTGATTGAGTTGAATGGTGATATGTTAATAAGAGGTATAGATTAGGTTTTACGATTGAAGCTCTTGTTTTCTATTTCTCTCTCTAAAACTTTTAAGAAGAAGACGACTGGGAGTTGAGAGGAGAACGTAATACGGAATTTTGCAGACGTTTCACTTGATGAGTGATTAAATAATGTAATATTTCCTTTGCCTGTTTGGTTGGTCGCGGTTATAATCTATGTAGGACTCCAAAACACGTATCGGATTTTCGGACCTGTATTTAAGATCCAAAATACCCGGACCTAGTTAATTATAGTCCACTCGGGAAAATCCATTTATTCATAAGTTCAAAATCGTTTTGAAAACTAACAATTACTATTATGATCATTACGTGGAACCATCTATTAACTCCACCTCCTACACTTCTCACTTTCTTTAACGGAATTTTCAGTTTCAGCTACCCCATTCACCTTTTATTTACTTCTGTAAAACCTGAAAATCTAGGGCAAAATCAAAATCTAAAAACACCTGAAACCAAATCCAAAAACACAACCAAAAATCAAAATTTGTAATAACAGACTTTGAAATATAGATTCTTTGAGCATTATACAACTGAAACCTAAGCTACTGCCAGCAACTACTGCAATATTTTCCACCTAAAATGGGTACCAAGAGAAAAATCAATAAAAGAATAAAAGAAACAGTAATTGAAGAACACGATACTCTTCAATCTCCACCATCGAATAAGAACAAGAAAGCTTCTACAGTAGATTCTCTACCACCAAAATCAAAAAAGAAGAAGAACAATGAAGTTGTTGATTCTCCAACAACATCGAAAAAAAAAGAAAAAAATTGTTGTTGATTCTCCAGCAAAATCAAAAAAAAAAAAGAAAACAATGAAGTTGTTGATTCTCCAACAACATCAAAAAAAAAAGACACAAACTGTTGTTGATTCTCCAGCAAAATCAAAAGAGAATAAGAACAATTAAGTTGTTAATTCTCTAACAACATCTAAAAAAATTAAACAAACTGTTGTTGATTATCCATCTATAAAGAAGAAGAAGAAGAAAGATGTTCTTACGAAAGCTCTTGTTGTTCGTTCTCCATCAATATCATAAAAGAAGAAGAAGGGTGTTGTTGTTTCTGGTAAAAAGGTACTGATTCTAATCATCGGTGGGTATCAATATATAACATACTTTGTTCATGTTATAGGAGTTAGATCTAGCATACATCATCGGTACATATCAATATATATATAGTTTTTTCATGTTATAGCACATAGATCTAGCATGCAACATATGTTATATATTGATATGTACTTGGTTTTTAGTTTTAATTCTTGAAATGGA